>CM056469.1:19530145-19600145 GCA_029783895.1 Triplophysa bombifrons
ATCTCAATTAAATGAGACGATGCACAGTTCTTCCCATGTACCTCTAATTATATTGGTGCGGCTCTCAATATGTTTTGAGTATTTTACTGTTTGTATCTGACCGGTCTCGTTTTTAGATTTTAGTGCATGGTGGGGTCACATACCGAGATGAGCCGTGGCACAGAGAGTGTTTTCTCTGTACGGGTTGTAAGACGCAGCTCGCCGGTCAGCCGTTTACAACACAAGGTGAAGATCCGTACTGTGTGAAGTGCTTCAGTAACCTGTACTCCCAGAAATGTGCCGCGTGCAACAAGCCGATCACAGGTTAGTGAGAGAGGATTCTGTAACAAGATGACTGAACATGTGTTAACACCAACACTGTGTCAGATGAGAGAGACACTGTTGTCTTGTTTGGTTTCAAATAATGTGTCATGTGTTTGGAGGCTGGCATTGAGTCAATCTGAAATCCTTTTGTTTGAGCTCGTCTCCAGTCTTACACTATCAGGCTCACACACAGGGGTCAAGTCTATCAAAGTGGTCTAATTTTATATTTATATGCTTTTATATTTTCAGTTTAACCTCTATATTGGCATGACAAAACTGCACATTTGTTTTGCCTCCAAGCGTGTGTACAGTGTGTCCAGTACAAAAACAAACAATGTTTAATCTGTTTAAAAAAGAAAAAGATGTATGTAGTGTAAAATAAAGTGAAAAGAACGTGTAATAAAAACATAAAGGCACTGTCTCTGTCTGTCAGGTTTTGGAGAGGGGAAGTACATCTCTTTTGCGGAGCGTCAGTGGCATCAGCCGTGTTTTAAGTGTTCCTCGTGTTCAGTGTCTCTGGTCGGTGCCGGATTCTTTCCGGACGGAACAAACATTCTCTGTAAAAGCTGCAATGGCATATAACCCACGGCTCATTTCCACAGATGAACTGTCGCTTTGTAAGCAGACCTTTAAAAACAAGTTATACATGCATTTATAAATGACATTATATGTGTAATGTCAAACTGAATTTGTAAGTTACACTTGTATTTTTGGCATTTATCACAGGGACATTTATATCCAAAATCAAATCCGTTTGAACACAGCATGTGTAAACGAAACCATTCTTTGAAATGCTGTTGTTTTTATAAATGCAGGCGTCTTTTGCATAGTTTAGCTTTGGAATGCGTATCATTTCCATCGAGTCCAATGTTTGCATATTCTTTAGGCCTTACATATCCTTCAACTGCATCAATCCTCAACAATGCACGCTAACCTAAACGTCTCTCGGTTTGCAAAGTCGTGTGATCACTGACACATTAAACTACAAAATATTGCACTGCATTATACGCTGTTTTGAAAAAAGTTTCAAAAGCATAATTCATGTGTTTGTTCTTACATTGTGAATGGATGAATATCAATAATGCTTTACTCTTTATTCTGCTTTAAATGATGCTTACATGAATATTTCTGGTCTTTGATGTATTTTTTGTGTATGAAAATGATTATATATTTCTTTAAATATGTTGTTTGAAATAAATACACAAAATCTAGCATTTCTTTCTGTAAAAACAAATGGAATTTAAGTGCGAAGATTCTTCATATTGTTGAGAAATGTCCCTTGAAAATTGCCGTAAAATGAAGCTGACATGATATCATGACAATAAAGTCTGTTATATCTACTCGTTGCAGATTTTAGTTTCGCTTATTAAAATCTCATGTGAAAGACTTATTTTTAACTCACTTTTGCCCCTTTACCAGATCCCACATTTCTGACTGATGTTTTGCCCAAATAAGGGCATGCGGTGTTAAAAGATGCTTATGGAACATGTCACTTCCCAACAACTGATTGATGCCAGAATTACACAGCAGGTTTCTCTGAAGTGAAGAGTGCAGGAAATACAGGTAGTGACCTCATCCGTGTTCTGGATTCATCTGACAAATATATGATGAATGACACATGAGACTGTCCACACAGAGCCACACACAGCTGCCGGATCTTTCTGACACCTCTCACATATTTAGGTTTATTGTGAATGTTGTAATTATGGGGTTTAACTGAATTTCCAAATCCCGAGTTTGGAGCTGATTATTTTTGTCAGTTTTCCTCGAGTTCACACGTGAGAACAGAAGAACCACAGGTGAAGTTCATCACATTAACTATGCACATGAACATTTGAAAACCAAATGTTTTCCAGATCTGTCATCGTAACAGGCATTAGAAACCAAAACACTTCTTTTTGTCAAATGTCTGATTGGAAGTGTTAATTTCATTCTTAAATATGGCTAAGATATATCTTCAGATACTTTTCAGTATCTTTTTAAATCCTCTCATAAACATTATTCTTATTTCTTTTAAAGATTCTCACAATTTTGTCCCTTAGAAGCAATTAAACCTCTATTTAGAAATATGAAAACTGCTCATTTGTCCCACGAGAAACACTTGTTCCTATCAAAGGGATGATGTTTTTTTTTAATCCTCAGTGGACAGAACATTCATCATCATATCTCTGTTAAAACCATAGAGTTGAACAGTAAATCCAATCATATCCTAAATTAAGCAATGAACAAATCTGTGTGAAGATACTAAACAATTAGTAGGAATAATGCAAAATAAGCAGCCATTCATAAAACATTGTGACACAAGCAACACTATTAATATGGCTTTCAGTCAAAACTAACAGAGGTAAGATACACCTCAAATAATGACCTTTGTTAGAAAGATGTGTTATTTTGTAAGCATTGTACCACCAACTAAACCACAGCAAAACTGTTTTCTTTTTCTTTCTGAAAAGCTTAAAATGTATCTCAAAGCCTATGTTCATTGTCAATACTCAAAGTAAATTCTTTTATTAGATTGTGTTAAAACAGCACCACCTGCTGAACATTATTAAAACGGTTTAAATATTCTCAAATAACACTGAAAATTGTGCAAATTTGTACTATTTTCAGACACACTGTAACCAAAGCCCTGTACTTAAGAACTTTCCTTAGCTTTATATTTGTGTAGGTCTTATATTTGTTTTTGGATGGGTTGGCACAGTCGGTTTGTGGGAATCAGCCCATGAGAAACACTCGGATCATTTGATCATCTGGGCCCAGTTTTCAAAAGTAATCCTGTGGGATTTCGGATCGCAGATTGGATCAAATCATGGAAATGGGTTTTTCCAAAACAAAGGAGGGATTCCGAACTAAAATCAGATCATGTAATCCGATTTTACATGTGATCTAGATTAAACCTGCCCTTCGAGTTTTTCAAAACTTTAAACTCTGTTTGGGATCTATTTGATATAAAAAAACAGGATTATCCTGATCTCATCAGAAAGATGGATCAAGTTGTGATTTTTCGAAACAAATAACATCAGAGAGGTTATTTTTAAGTGAATGATCACAAAATCAATGTTTACTGATGATATATAAATCATATAACGTTCATCAGCTACAAACCTGGATGGTGACAGCTATGAGTTGCTTCTGAAACAGGAAACCGAATTTTGACTATTGGATAGTATTGTTTATGTTTTGTTATTTAACATTATAACAAAATTAGAAATGTAAAATGTTTCCGTTTAATACAGTATTTCTGTTTCTATTTGTGCCAACTGGTATTTTGCCTAACTGTAGTTCTTGTAGCCAGTAGGCTACACTGTTGGTTTCGTTTAAGGCTCTGGTAAACAGGATTTGGTAATCCTGAAATTTGGTATTTGGATCACAAGTGATCCAATCCAATGTTCCTTGAAAAACTGGCATAAAAGTAAAATGGATCAGGTGATCCTGGATAGCAAAACATGGGATTTCCAAATCAGGATCAATTTGATCCAGATAACATTTTTTGAAAAACTGGGCCCTGGGTAAAAGGTCTTTAAAGAGCCAAACTCAAAGAAAACCGCAGCTAACACACGCCTGACACGAACATCTGTTCTTGAAAGATGAAATGTGGAAAAGTTTAGACACCAAACAAATCACTGTGTTTTCACTTTTATTCAAAAACAAGATGGTAATAAACAACAAAAAATGACAATGACCAACTTCTTACATTAGCTATACAAATAAAAACAAAACTAAATGGTTTCCAAGTAGAGAATGAAAAGGGTTAAGATCCACTGATACATCATTCATGTGACGTCATAAATAAAAAAAGCCAAGCATTGTTAGGTACAGAAATGCTTTAAAGTCACATTTGCAACACACATCATGCAGTAACAGGTGGATCACACAATAAAATCACATGGGAGCTTCACTATGAGCACAGAATAGCAGAGAAAGATCCAGAAGTGCTGGACTGGTTTTGAAGATGAATGCCAGGTCTATTCAAGCAGAGTAATCCTACAGAATTAAATTCACAAGGTGATATATTTTTCAATATACAGGTACATAATTTAGCTAAACTCTCAAAAGTCCAGCCCATGCCAAATTCAGTCCAAATCAGGTTTTAGTGGGACTTACCGCTCTTGGTTTCTTGTTCATCTTCATGTCAAATCTGCAAAGAGAATAAACAAATGAAAAACACTCCATTGTGAACAGATACAATCCTTAAACCCGAATCAATCTCCGCATGCACTGACCCCAACAGCCCACCCAACATGTCTACCAACACCATGAGCATGCAACCTAAAACAAAAGCAAACGAACAAGCCAACTGAAAAACAGAAGAGCAAAAAAAAACTCCAAAGGGTCAAGTAAAAGCATGACAGCATTCGTCCAACCGACATGGACGACCCTACAACCCTTATACTAACAGACAGCAGACATGCTAATGACACAGAAAGGGACAGAGAGTAAAATTCAAACTTACTCAAAGTCATAATCAAACATGCCAGAGGGGCTGAAGGGGGCAGCGTTAAAGAGGAAGAGAGCATCAGAGGTTAGTACACTACACAAATCAATCCCACAATTCCACAGTGGACTAGGTAGGGTGGAAACACATGGGTTTACATTTTGTGATGGGTAAAACTTCTAAAAGTACCCTGTCTAGGGTGTTTGTTAAATATCTGACCCTATCTAGTGATCCCTATCTAATATAAAGTCATGCTTGGCTAAAACAAACTGCTTCCAAAGCCAGACAATACTTTTTAATTTCTAGACCTATAATGGTGAGAAGACAGACTAGGAAAAATGTCACTCAAAAGGAGCACTACAGGCATAATGCATTATACTGACCATGATTTTGCCATCTAAAACTAATAAAGGAATCATAAAACATTTCAGTTACAGTAGGGCAATGTGTCAGTCTTTGATGGTTTAATCTTTGATATGTTCACATCATGTGTCAATTAACCACCCTTGTGACAGACTTCCGACACAGCAAATTTTGAATTACATCTTTAAAGAGAAAGAACTCAAATATCAAACACAAACAACCTCAATCAAACATTTCATGATCGATTCCCACCCAGTTTAGAATGACAGACTGATAAAATGAAGATCAAATCCCGTTCGGATTCAGACAGGAAGAGGTTGTAGGTTACGATTTTTCTGGAGCCCCTGGACATGCTGGAGATCAGGTACCTGTGTCTGTTCTTGTTTTTGCGTTTCTTGTGGCTGCTGTGATGGCTACCAGAAGACGACGAAGCGGCTTTCTGGGGTTTTAGGTCCTGCAGGGCTCCGTCCGCTTCCTCCGTGTCCTCCTGGCTGGGTTCGTTCTCCTGGTTCTGGAGGTCAGGGGACGTGTCGCTCTCCGTTCCACTGCCTGGCTCACCTACAAGAGTGAAGAAACAGGATCAACTTCACCTAGTTTGGCAAAAAAAGAACAGAACACCATTTCTCGCATGTACATGGGTTTTGAAAGAACTTACGCTTCTCATTCATGTGATCGGGAATTCCACCGAGAGCACAAACAGCCTGTTTGACAATTCACAAAAAACAACGTCATTCAAAATCACATGATAGCCGAAGCATAAATCATTATTACATCACACACAGATTAAAACACTGACCGCCACTGACGTTACGGAGGATTTGCTGAAGAGACGTTCGGCTTCCTTGAACTTTCTGTTCCTCCGATCAGTCTTGCTGTTGGAATTCCTAAAGCAGAGAACGCTTGTGGTCACCTGGGCATCTCTGAGATGTTTACACACCATTCAAGAACATCAAGTCAGTTCCCACTCACTTCTGGTTGGTCAAATATCTGTCCCATCCTCTGATGATGTTTCCATACATCTGAGTGTCCTCCAGGTAACTGCCTTCAAACGCATAGATCTGTCTTTCCAAATTCACCAGAGTCTCCTGTAAACAAACACAGATAAGTCTGTAAGCTATCGTGTAATTTAATTTCAAGTTTTATTTTAACATCAATTATGTAAAGAAATATTTATTTGTGTTGTTGTGTCAATCTATTGTACTTTATATGTGTGTGTATGTTTGTGTGTGTATGTGAGGGCGCCATAAAACAAGAGCAGGTTTAGTGCACACTTAGAAAAATAAAAGAGACATATTCTTAAAAAGCTATTTTAAAAGTTTTCTTAAAACTAGTGTAAACCCACACTTTTGGCATTTCAATATAAAAACAAATACATTTATTTAAACGAATGTTTCTGCAGCGGGTTTTCTCTCGTGCTAGCATGCTAACGCTGCTAGGCTACCTCAGTGGATTTAAGCGCCTTTTAACAACACGCTGTGGTCATTTTTAGACTTTTGGGATATTAAAGAAAGAATAAATTTACCGCAAGCTCTTGTTTTCTCTTCACCAGCTCTGCGAGCTCACGGCGGGTATCAGGAATCTGCGGCGGAGTGGCTTTAGCATGCACCGCCATGATTGAACCAAACTGCTCAATGACCGAGAAAAGTCCAAACGGATCAAAAGACTGCAGTACTGAACACGACCTCCGCTGCGGTAGGGGGCGCTCACGCCCGTCTCACTTGCGTTATACCGCTAACTAGAGTCAAACCTAGATGTATATAACACATTTTGTTAGTAAGTACTGAACATTAAAGATATTCTGCGCATTACAAAAGTGTATTAAAGCCATTTACAGAAATTATGCCGCACGTCCTATTTTCCAAAATGGCAAATTTGCGCGCAAACCGGCAAGACCCGCATTCTTTTATGTGTCTTCTGCGTTCGTGGCCGTTCTTGCCAAAGTTGAATTTCTGTAGCTCGTCAACAACATGGCGCTCATTGCCCGCTCGAGATCTCGCTAATTCTCGTGATTCCTCCCGCGAGTCAAACTTTATTGACACGATGGTAAACATTCACAGAATTCTGCGAATTGTCTCTGATTATGAATATACAACTAAAGAGTCAACTTTGGGTTGTTATTTAATGTTTAGGATGTTTATATAGTTGCTTGGCTCAGTTTAATAATTCTTCTTGTTTATAGATGTACAGTCATTGGCCACTGGGGGGCGACACAACGCCGTTTTACAACTCTAATTCTTGTCTAGGTTAACTGCTACAAAAGTTAAATTTAAAGTCTCTATTGGGATAAAACGTTCAAATAAGTATAAGAGCAAATGAAATGCTCGATTGATACAATTTTATAGGAACAACCTAAATTTACTCAAAAAAGAAACTGTGTTTAAAAACGGAATTGCATTACTTATAGTTCTTTTATTGAGCTTTTTGTTTGTTTTAGTTTTGATTCTCCTCGATTTTATTAATGTCATGAGTTGTTAATGAAATTTCTCTAAATCCACGTTTGTCAACATCGTTGCGTTTACACGTTGTCAAGACAACACAGAGCAACACCTGCCAGCCAAACACTTCAGTTCATCTGCACAACATGAAAACTACAGCACAGGTATTTCTTTCTTTCTTTCTTTCTTTCTTCTCTTTTACTTTTTTTGTTTAAGACTAGAGTTTATATATTCATAATTTCTATCTCGTAGAAAATGGCATGAAAAACGAAGAATGGGTAAATTACACAAAGGATGGAATCAAAGTGAGTGATTACTTCGGTGTCCTTATATCTAAAATCAGAGTTTAATCTGTTTCTATTCAAACTCATTTCATTGTTGTGCAAAGGTGAAGAATGTGCCTCCTCCATTCCTACCAAGTATCGAACCGTCATCATCAATAATGAAGAGATGAAAGGATTTACCTCCCAGTCAAAGAGGTTTCAGGAGCGCTCAGTCAGTTTGTAATCTAATAATGCCAAACTTCATTTATGGCTCAGTATATGTTCCATTAAAATAATCTATAGATAGACAGAGAATCTAATCAAATCTCTGATTCTCTCTCAGAACGAGAACCCGGGGTCCAGCTCATGTATCTCACACACAACCACAGAGACCTGCAGTCCTTCATTTTCTAAAAGAGGAACAGGCAGCTTTGCTTCAAAGGTGAAATCATGAAAAGAGAATTGAGTATAAAACAAACACCTCCACCAACTTCACATGCTATTATTTCTTAAATACAATATCTAAGAACTCAGAATGATCGTTTTCACTTGTGTTCATGTAAATTCTAAATGTTTCTGTGTAAAGGCTGGTCGTGTTCCCCGTAACGTTCGGAGAGGAAACCCAGGGCCTAATGCTTATAACCTGCAGACGTCTCTACTCCACCAGCACGACTTCAACAGAGGAGAATCCAGAACCTTCCGTCTTCCAATCGCAGTGAAGAGAGAGACACCAAAAATCCCAAACCCTGCACCCAATCAATATCACGTATGTTTCATTGTTACCATTTAGAAACGTCATAAATTCACGTTTGGTTTTAATGTTGAGACTGCTTTTTATTCCACACAAAGCAGTATTATGTTACTTATTTAATTTGGGTGATTTTCTTGAAATGATTCATGTTTTGTGCCGTCAGGTGTCTTATAGCGTTGTGGACAGAGATTCAACGGTCTCAGCTCGATGTGCGTTTCTCTCTAAAACCAGACGAAGCGGGAGTTTTTTAGACAAATGTAAAGGACCCTCGCCCTGTGAGTTAAAGACGCTGTGTCGGTGTTCGACAAACATTGTCAACATCTCAGTAATAATGCCTTTCAAACACATCATACATTATGTTTCAAAACTCAAAACATTGACGTATATCATATCGTATTAAGTGCTGAGAGTGAATGTTTGTTTGCAGTTTTGCATAATTACAGATGCTGGAGAGATGGAATTACGGGGATGTATATTTAACTCTGCAGAGAAATGAGTTGTACATTAAAAGTCTTGGAAAAATATATGATTATGCCATTCTTTTCACCAACCATGAATTATAATGGCATTAATTATATATATTTACTATTTCTTCATATTTATTTTGTTGCATGTGCCAAGCAAATTCCAGCAGCTTTTCTTTGTGTCTTGTTTTGAAGGCCACTATCAAGTGAATGAGGTTTTGGTCCAGCAGTCTCCTAAAGTTACTTGTTTTAAATCCACCACCGCCCGAGTCCAGCCACCAGTGAGAAACGACAACCCGGGCCCAGGGACCTACAGCCCATATCAAACCCCAGAACCGGTGAAGAGAACCATTCTACCGTATGTGTTCAGTCGACTTTTCAATTAAAGCTTCCTATAAGGTTATGGAGCCTGATAGCTGACACATTCATTGCACAAAGTTTTTTTTGTAATGATGCTTTAAAGGAACAGTTCACCCAAAAACTACAACTAAAGTTGTTACAAACCTGTATCAATATCTTTGTTCTTGAACACAAAGAAAGATATTTGGAAGAATGTTAGCAACCATCTGGGGCACCATTGACTATTATAGTAAATTATTGTATACTTTTTTTGTTCTGTTGAACACAAAAGAAGAAATTTGTAAGAATTAAGGAAAGCACACAGTTCTCTTTGACCCATTTTAATTTTTCCTGCTATGATAGTAAATGGTGCCCCAGAATGTCAGTTGTTAACATTCTTCAAAATAAGTTTATATGTGTTCAACCAAACAAAGACATTTATACAGGTTTGGAACACCTACAGGGTGAGTAATTCATGACAGAACTTTCATTTTTGGGTGAACTATTCCTTTTAAGAACCAAGAAACCAACATTTTAGTCTAAAATAAACTGTAAGGTAAAATCGAGAGCTGTGTTTTGAATATTCAAAGAACCATAAAGGAACATTGTGAAATCCTCTTTCATCTCATTTTATTTATCATATATGATGATCAAGTGTTATTTATGCAGAAGGAGATATTATTTGGGGTTATCAGCACCACCTCTGATTCCTGCTAAAGATCCGCCCCTCCCCGGCCCGGGACACTATGACATTATAAAGTATAGTGGTCCAGTCAAACAGCCCGTGTCCAGCGCCGCCTTCCTGTCTGGGACACACAGGGGGATACAGGAGAGCACAGAACAACAAATACCTGGACCAGGTAACATGCCTCAACACCAATGCTTGTCACGTGTGACTGTTGACGTTTTATTTTTGAAATGTTGTTAATACACACGATTGTCTAAGAACTGTACATTTCTGTCTCCCAGGTTACTATGAACCCAAGGTCCTTTCAAAGATGTCGTTCTTGTACAATCCGGAAAAAAACTGGATACCGACTTAAAGTGAGCGAAGTTTTAGTAAGCCAAATAAAAAATATGACATAATAATTGGATTACAGTGTGTATCTTTGTTTTAGTGTGTTTACATTTACTATTGATCGAACAAATATGTGACCCTGTATCAATAATCCAGTCTTAAGTAGCATGAGAACATTTTTTGTAGCAATTGCCAAAAATAATTTGTACGGGTCAAAATTATCGATGTTTCTTTTATGCCAAAAATCATTAGGATAGTAATGATCATATTCCATGAAGATATTTTGTAAATTTCCAAACGTAAATATATGAAAGCTTTATTTTCATGTGAGTGGATGCATGCCTACAGACATCACTCGCTGCTGCCCGCTCTTTGAGAATTACCCGCACAAGTTTGTTTTTGGGTTTGTTTATTCTCAATTTTCTCAATGTTCTGATTTTTTTGCACCATCAGAGTTTTAAGTTATAGCTCGGCCAAATATTGACCTATCCTAACAATATATAACCATATATCAATGGAAAGCCAATTTATTCAGCTTTCATATTATGTAATAATCTAAATAATATTTCATTAAGACTGGTTTTGTTTATGACAGTATAACAGTATCATACGAAGTCCTTCACTCGGCGCTTGAACAAGTGACCCATCTAAAAGCAAAGCAGGTCCAGTTGCTTTTGATGAACTTCTTCCAGCCTTTCTGCCTTGATCTGTATGAACAAATGAAAGTCTGTCAGACAGAAGAGCTTTTTTTATATTCTGAGTCACGTCTGAACAGCTGAAGGCCAGATCACACACAGCTGAGCTCCAAACCCAGGATTCCTCAATAACTGATCTCAGACCCGCTGTAATCAACTTTACAGTGACAATGTAGATGTTATCGATGTGTTTCAGCTGATCCGGCGTCAGTGGTGTCTCACAGGGTAAAGAACAGCTGTTGGTGAACTGAAGAAGGGTGTGGAGATGTTTGGATCATTTGAACAATGTGTAAGCATCCATGCAGGAATTTTTCCACTGATTTGTAAACGTCCTCGGTAACATCAGTAAATGACATCTGAATAAATTGATGATTCATTACGATTTTATTGCTACCAACTTCTAAAGCTAAAGTCAAACATCAAAAGATGATGATGTCACAAAATAGCAGATGATGTACTGTAGATAATGAAAAGGTCTCTTCCATAATGCTATAGATGTGGATGCCAGGGCATTGATAAGTAAGGGATAATAAAGTGAAAGTGACATATTTGTCAGATATGGTGACCCATACCTGAAATTTGACTTCTGCATTTAACCCATCCAGAGACTAGTGAACACACGTACAACCGGAGCAGTGTGCAGCTATCACTGCAGCGCCCGGGTGCTCAAGGGCACCTCCGTCGTTACCCGCAGGCAACCATCTGGTCACGAGTCAGACTCTAACCATTAGGCCACGACTGCCCCCTGTACAGCTATCTGGATGTTATCGCAGAAATGTGCCCCTGTGATCATCTTGTATCACACTGAAGGGGCTTATTTCGCGATAACAGTCGGCTGCTTGTACATTATCCCGCTTATTGCACGCTTATTACACTGCTACTTTCCACATGAGAAAAAATTTGGTTGAATCATTTGCAAATATAATTTCATATATGTTATTAAAAGATACATTTATATTTCATGTGTCAAAAAAAACTTTCTAAATGGCTTGTTGCATCCGGGTTATCGTGTGTTATTCGTTTTGAATACCTGCAAATGTTGCGACTGGCCAATCAGAATCAAGTATTCCAACGAGCCGTGTAATAATGGTTGCTAAGATGTTGTAAATGGGTTTTTAAAGAATTTTTAAGTCGTTGCTAGGCTTATTGCTAGGATATTTTGCACTTAAGATATGGTTTAAATCTGTCCTGTGCTCTGTAAATGTATCTATGCGATATACAGACCCCCTTTGCAAGATGTCAACACTGGTCCAGAAGGTCTTCCAGCTTACGTTTTTATTTATTTGTTATAAGTCATTTTTTATCTTACATTAAATTTCAAATGTTAAACATTTTAAATTGGTTATTAATATTATGTTGGTTGTATTTCGTTTTGAAATGTATTTCCGAAACGGGAAGTTCTTCTGGACCAGCAGCGTTGTACCAGCCATGTTTATGTCATCTGAAGAGGTCTATAGAGTAATGGCCAAAAGTGATTTCTGAAGGGCTTATTTGTACAATATTTACTTTGAATGCCTTCTCGGGTTAGATTGAACCATTCAAATATGAGTTCTGGGGTACAAAATGGTCAAAGCACTAAACTTTTATTGTATTTATTATATAATGTTTTTAGGCAAAAAAGAGGGAAGAGGTCAAATGTTGAAGTTGGACACTTTTGACAATACTGTATCTTCCAAAAGTAGGTTAAATGTCTACAGAAGTTGAAACTTCAGCATTGTATTTGCTTTTTCATCCTACATTTTTCAGTATGTGTGGTCAGTAAAATGATGTGCAGTGGATGAAATATTACAAATAGATTGTGGAAATAAGAGACCATTTCTGCACAATGTGTGGTGCCTGTTGGTGAGATGTCAAACCCTGCAGCTGTTCTGACCGTCAGCAGCTGTGGATGAATTCAAATGCTGACGTCATCATTGTCTGATGCTCATTCATTGGGTTTTTCAGTAAGTCAATGCTCTTACATGTAATGCCTTGAAGATGTTTTGAAGGAGATGCCAACAGCTTTGTCAGATCAGACTTCTCTCATTACTCTCTCAGAATTTCGTGCCAAAGCGTTAAGACACTCTAGACAACTAAAAACTCCATTTATGTGGTCCAACCTGACCGTATTCTCACCTCTGTGGTCTCAACAAAAGCCATCTGTGTTCATCTCTACAGCAGCTAGACACAACTGAGGTGATTTTAGGTGGACTGCGCAATAACTGCGACTCGATGCGCATCCTCGAGGCTCTCTGCTGCAAAGATCTCTATTGTTTAACACGAGAATGATTGAATTTACATTTATCTCCAAATTCCCACAAGCAGCAGTCTGTGAAAACTCTCCGCCTGACTGCATCGCATGTGCCTTGTTGTTTTTTTGTGTCTGAAAAAAACTTTTGATTAATTATGTGAATGGAATATACCGTAGTGTTGGTGTTGTTGGCAGGGTAACTGTGTATGTATACAGAACCAGATGGCTCATTTGCTTCATGCTGCTTTAATGGCCTGATGTCAAATCTTAACCGCTCCTGTTAAAGTATTAAATAAGGCCAGACCTGATTTTACCCACGCGTCTGCTAAGTGAACGTAAATGTAAGAAACAAATAAAATCGGATTAGGATTTGGATTAAGTGATAGATGTTGCTCAAAATAAGGATAAATATATAATCATTTATACTTTTTTTTGTTTCAAATGGTAGTCTACATTATTGTTTACTTTATTAAATAAATCATAGGATGAATACATACAAAACATGAAAATACTTAAAAGGGAAAGTTCATCTAAATTAGATTTTTTTCATCTTTTATTCACGCTCAGATTTTTCCAAACCTGTACGACTTACTTCTGGCGTAAACAAAAGAAGATATTTTGAAGAATGTTGGGAACCACACAACATTGGACCCCCTTGATATCAATTGTACGGGCCCAAAACCAACCAAATGTTTCTCGAAATATCTTCTTTGTGAAAGTCCTAAAGATTTTGATTGACATGAGTTGGCAGACCCTTTTATGCAAACTGACTCAACACTGCATTCGACTTGTACTGTTTTTTTCTGTACGGTGTCCCCGGCGGCTCAAACCGTTGACCTATGCATTACAAGTTTCAAGTTTATGTGTCATATGTACAGATGTCAGTAACAGAAATGTTTTGGGAGGGCATAGACCGTATACAGCATTAGTAAAATATATATATAAAGAAGCATATAAAAAGAGAGACATGAACACAGTTGAAGATGAAAGACAATGGAAGGATTGAAAAAGTTAATCTCAGCCACAAAAATATAAGTATTGTATTTTTACAAACTCTATGAATAAATAAAGCAGACTGTATTTGCATGGACTCCAGATTGGTCTTTATTCGAGGATGTCTAAGTAGTTTTCCATTTGAACACAGTAGAAGACGTCTGGTGTGGCTCATAACTCAAGTCCATCCCTCTGCCGCAGATACTGCGCTAAGAGGAAAAGAGGGGGACTTTTGGATGACAAAAACGTTCAAAAATGTGTTCATTCACACAACCTGAATGTCTAAAGTGTGTTTGCACGTTAGAGCTGAAACGTATTGTGTTATCATTAAATGAAAACAATAGATTCGATGTCACGGCGATAATTTAACACAATATCTATGCATGGTTCCCCCCGCTCGTTGAAATGGTACAGTCCATCGGCTGGTCAGGGACCGTCCCGCAAACAGCGACCGCACACTTCCTTGGGAATAGAGAAGCGTCCGTCAAATCATTTTTTCCCCTCAGCTCTGGGTGTTTCAGATCAGATTTAAAGGGCCACCCCATTGGGGTGTGTTTGAATCGTCGGAAGATCTTGGAGTTCCTCTTTTTTCGGACGCTGCGATGGAATGACTGGCTGTAAACCATGAACAAAATGGAGAACAGGGCTCTGGCGAACTGTTTTGAAGAAAAACTGACGCTGTCAGAAAAAGGTACGTCAAATGAAATGAATTATTGCGCTCGACGTGTCTACGAATGCGTGGAAATCCCCCCGTTAAAACGCACGGGTGGTCCAAGGGCGCCTATGCTCAGTATTTCACGTCACTGCCATGTAGGAAATCCAGATGTATAAAATCGACCTGCACAGTTTGTAGATGTTCAGAATAGCTTTGTTCTATTGTTTTCGATTTTTGTTGTTGTTATTATTATGAGCGTATTGGTGTGTGTGGTTTTATTGGTGCCACCTGTCATTAAAACAATAAGCAGAGGCCCGTTACGCATGACCTGGATAACGGTTTTCGCGTTATGAACTAATTTTGGGAATATATTGTCTCTTGTTTATTATAAGTTTTGGATGTATGCGTCGTTTTGTTTATTTGTTAAACGACATCTGTGTGTGTGTTTATGTAATTAGGTATGAGGTGTGATTTGTGCATCTGCATTGCAAACAAAGCAATCACTCGTGTCAATGGTCGCGCACTTTGCCGTGTCAAAAAGCCGTGACCAATGACGTGTGATAAGGTGCGTTTGACTATCGTCGCCTCGCCTAACGCTTGAGAAGTAACGCGATGTCTGCGCTGTGTGGTCTTAAGTAACTTTCTGCCTGTTACCACAAAAAAATAACAAATAATAATGCTTATATAGTAGGACTCGAATACTGTAATGCAGAAACACAGTTATATTACTCAACGCAGATGGTTAGGAAAAGGTCAAATAAAACTTGCAGCAAGCACATGTTTGTGTAAAGAAACTGTGTAATACAATCAGAGAGTACAAATCCTCAATGGCGCAAGTCATTAAGTCTGTGTTGTTGCGCGTGGGAGACCGGAGTTCAAGGCTGCCTCCCGCTGAAATAGTTCAAGTTTTTTTTACTACTTTAAAGATCATAATGGCATTTATTTTCATTTAAATGGATTTAAGACTTAAAATGTATTTTTATTCATAAGGTTAAGGTTAGGAGTAGATGTAGGGCCTTAATATCTCAATAAGGTGCAATCATTTTTATAATTTTTATAAATGTAAAAAATATTTACCCACTGTTATTATTTCTTAATGATCTATGGCAAAACAAAGCTGAGGTACAAATAATAACGTTATACTGTTATTGCTAGGCACTGGGGTGTGTAAGAATGACAAGAGGGTGAGTAAATGATGGCAGAATTTTCATGCAAAATCATTCACAAACATGTCACACATACACTACACCTTCAGAAGGCCAACACACTCAGCCATGGAGAGTGTTTTAACAGACTGCCCTACGGTATTCTATGGTGGGTGCTCAGGAGATAACAAAAAAGCTCTGCAGAGGGTCACAAACACTGCACAGAACCTCACTGGCCACCCTCGCCCCTCACTAAAGGACATTGCAAACACTCTGTACCTCCAGAGCAAAATACATTGATAAGGACTCTTCTCATCCCGGTCATAATCTGTTTTCCCTTCTACCCTCAGCAAGGCTATACAGGTCAATCAAAACACTATTCATTCATGTTAATCCTTAAGGACCGGGCAATCATTTTTGTACTTGAAACCTGAACTTTAATGTCTTAACTGCATCATTCATGTTCCTACATGGATTGTGATGAGTTTATGTGTATGTGGTTATCATATTGTAGTGCCTCTGTGTCGTATTGTAACACCTCTGTGTGTTCTCTCTGAAATTGTATTTCATTCCTATGCAATGACTGATGATGATTGATTGATTGACCAAAGGTAGTTTACTTGATTTAAGATGAGAGGAATGTTACATACAGTAAACTCACTTTGCGCTTTAAATCATGATTATATTCCTTATTTGTACACATTTTCAGTTGCTGTATTTTACCAATAAAAAGGCAACGTCAATATTTCTCAGAGCTGTTCTTGAAGGCACACCAAACACTACTTTATAAATCCGTCACCTTTTCAAGACATAAAGCAACCATATGAGGGAGATATCAAAAATGTGAGTGTTGTTGTGCCTACAGAACCGGGTTAGGAAACACTGGACTACATGACAAGACCGAGACAATATTTCTTTTTTGTTTTTAGGACATTACACATTCACACAACAGTTTAAAACAATGTGTAAGATTGCCCTGCATGTTTATTCCAGACAATATGTTTCTTGTGCTGCTACGGTAGGCCTATAAAACAGGGGTTCACATCAGTTTAAAGTCCCTATTAATTATAATCCCCATTAATGAGCTGGTCAGCATCAGATGATTTGGGGAGACATGTAGAAGAAACAGAACCAAACGGGAAGCAGCGTTAAGAAAACCATAGAACAGTACATTTAACATGCAAGTTAAAATCAGGCTATGACTACTTTAAACGTATCTGTTATCAATTATCAGCAATTAGTGATCACCTTAACACACTCATAAAAGTTCACCAAGTAACACCTGGAACATTTATATACACAAATACATGTATTTATGCACTTACTACAAAACGTGTATACTGTTCTACAATCCACAAAATATGTAAAGAGAACTTTTATAATAGTATTTCGTTATGCATAAATGATTTAAAAACAACCTGCTTTTTGTAATTACCACATTTGTCCACACGTACGTTTATCCAGACGTACGTTTGTCCAGACGTTTGTCCAGACGTTTGTCCACACGTACGTTTGTCCAGACGTTTGTCACACGTACGTTTGTCCAGACGTTTGTCACACGCATTGAAAAAAAAAAGCTTTCAAAGCTACGTCCGCCTCGACGTCCGCGCGATTTCGAGCGCAGCACCCACACGTGACCGTTACGTCTGACGTCTCATATCTTACGTCTGACGCCTGAATACAATGGGATTTTCGCCGGACGGCAGGCGAGCGTATACACGTTTGTTCGTACGTCAGTTTGCTTAGCAAGTAGCCAAATTTGCACATATTGCACCTCATAATTAGGATCCGCGTTAAAGCGCAGCACCGGTATGCGCAAAAGACGTCCGTGCGCAGGTCTAATAACCTGTTAAACATCCATCACAAAACGCACTGTTGAGCTCACAATAAAAGCTTAAATGTAATTGTTGCAGTCATCAATAAGGCTGGAATTAATCGATATATTCTGTGCGTTTTTTGTTGCGTATGTCAAAAAACATTTCCTATTGGCATGCATGTGAGTATAAGGTAAATGCGAATTAATATCAGATAGATTTGAATTTATTTGCATTTTCAAGGTGCTGGTGTAGTTTTATGGTTACGTGGTTAAATGCATAGTTTTTGAGCTTCAACATCATTTTGTCCTTGAACAAGATGTCCATCCCAGCCTTCTCCAGAGAGAGTGTCGCTGTGTTCTGTTGTGTCAGATACAAGTGATGAACAGATATACATCACTTTTTACTGGATTTGTTCATAAAGCTTATGTAATGGCCAGGTGTATGTTTCTTTAGACCCATGCCACAAATGCATGCATCATCTACCAATTGTTGCAAGATCAGCATTACTAGTCTAATGAAATTTCTAACTCATTTTTAATTCGTGTTAACTCTCGAAGTCTCAAAACTGTAGAAACAGTCGGAAGAGAATGTATCTCTGGATCATAACACATTCCTGTGTGATGACTGTGTACAGAGACATCCTTCTGCACGGCTCTGTCTCTCTCTTACAGTATGAGATCTTTAAGTCAAAGTCAACGTCTGCTTTAATGTCAATTCTGCCACATGTACATAGAAAGGATTGAAATTGCGTTACTCAAATAACATTAACACAGAATAAAAATAAATAAAAAAGATACGGATAAATACAGAGGATTACGTATATGTAAAAACATAAATATTATAATATATATTATTATTAAGTGTAATAATAACTTTAAACGTCCTTGTGAAGACATTGTCTTGTATCCTGAGGCTCAGAGAGAGAGAGAGAGAGAGAGAGAGAGCGATAGCATCCTCTGTGCGGCAACATTGATTCCTTTGTAGTGGATGTTTTGGCACCAGGACTCTCCAAGACTGAACTTGTTCAAAGGGACAGTGTTTCCCCCGTCCCAGATGAGACAACACTGCTCGCTCTACAAAGACTATCAGATTTTCTGTATTCTGTGCTTAAGAACGTGTTTTAGTCTGTTTGCTGCATTGGTGTAAGGAAACCAAATCTTCAATTTGAACAATTCTCACTGAAATTATGCAATTTCATCTGTATCATCTATATATCGATAACCATATTGTATGGAGTAAAGGAAGTAGGCATTTTGTTGTCTGTGGCCTATAGAGTCTATGAAATTTTCTCTACTTTTTCCCGAGACGTCTTGAAGGTTTGGAAACTTTAATATCTGGCCAGAATGACCAGCTCAGAAGATTACGTAGTATTCTTGTGTCAGGTTTGCCAAAAATTATTTTACCCAACATACAGCAGATGCTATAAAAAGCATGTTTCTATCTGCCTGCAATAAAAATCTAAGTCTTCATTCTCCTACAGAAACTGTTTCTTAATAATCTAAATCCTACAATCTCTAATCATAACCAACGCTTTCCTCTTCTAAACATAGATCCTAGAAACACATATATTTTACTTCCGCTTTCAGTGGAAAATATGAGTGAATTGTGGCATGTGTCACACAGTTGTGGCTTTAGTTTGCTGTTGCAAGATGTCGTTCACAGTAATGTTGACTGTTTTAACAGGAATATCATTATATTCGAGTAGATCCAGTAATGAGATTGAATGACTTTTGGCGATCTTTGGCAGTTTGAAAGGTTTTAAGGAGGGAGGCAGGAGGAACCCTGAAAATAGAAGCAGCCGTGTGGAAGGATTTTATCTGAATGTAAGATGTTTGTTTCCAGCGGCAGAAATCAGATGATGATGTGGGTGGAAGAGAAACAAAATGAGAGAAACAGACGAGATGTTAGAGTGCAGAAATTGCCGGGGTTGTGATTAAGGATAGACGCTTAAGCATGATTTAATTATAATGTTCATATCAAACATATTTATGTTTGTTTTATTTTCTGAGTCAATCTTTGCAGCTTGATTTAAAGGACTTATAATATTTTAAATATTTTTAAACATACATTTTTCAATTTCAGGCACATTTTTGCAAATATTCATTGTTTAATGGGTTGAGCTGTAGGGGTCTCACTTATATATATATTTTTATTGGTGTTACATTGTAGATCCTTTGTGTCAGAGTATTTCTTTCTGTATTCTTGCACCCTTGCCCCATGGCTTTATGGGTCATATCACCAAGACCTCTAATCTATGCCCACTTTTCACAATCAAATCAATTCCTAATGGATGAAATCAATTCTGTCCTACACTCTTCTTTATTAAAATATCACGTGTCACTCATAAATATGTAAGATTAAAGTAAAGTAAATTGCCTTTTGTAGCCCAACGTTTCATAAAGATGCAGAAATTCACAAAGGAAATGCAGAGATTTTCTCAGACACTGTCCTTAGACGACACTTGTCTTTTTTAAATAGCACATTTGTAACGTTAATCAATATTAATAATTTATATTAGCAGAACAAAGGGTATGGCTATGATCTCTAGAGAACACACTTACTGACAAAACCTTGTATGCAATGTAACCAAAAGCATCTGCCAAATGTATAAATGTTCAATTTAGTTAAATAGCATAGCCAAAGAGATCCTAAAATATTTTTTTATAGATGTCAGGCTGAGTAGAGAATTAGATTAGAAAGGAAGACCATGTTTATATTAGCAATCTGCTTTAGGAAGTAACCATATGTACCCCGGTCCAACTCGCCCCGCTCTGCGCGGGCCTCGAACCGACATTGGTCCGGCGCTCTAACAAGGGATTGTTGCTAGCGTGTCGGGAATGAGGTTTCACTCGCACGGCTCTCTCTCTTTGGCCTCCGTTACACTCACCCCCCTAAACCTCACTCCCATCCGGGTCACCGCACCAATGTTACCTTTCCTACTCGCCCCGTTCTATGAACCGGCATCTCTGTCGGTCGGGGAATGAGGTTTACTCACGCAGGTGTCTCTCGCTGGCCTCCGCTACACAAAGGAAGTGGGGAAATGCTGGATCCAAGGACACCTGGATGTCAAAATGACCTGCCTGTCCTTCCTTCCTCTATCAGACGTATCACTAACCTTTAAACAACCTCAAACAGGAATATGCATGCGGTGTAGTCACTTTAACATGCAGGGAGAGGTACACTCTTAAAAAAGTAGGTGCTTCAAAAGGTTCTTCGAGGACAACATGATATAGTTTCAAAACAAATGGAGGCAGATCTGATATGTGATGTGAAATTTTTGAGAAGTGAGTTAGACGGATTCGAACTTGTTTCGCGGCAGAGTAAAAATCAATCGGCACGTGTCGTTTTCGCACCATGCCACTGAAGCTGCTGATCTTTTCACAGTCTTCTGATTGAGGAACCACCTACATTTGTCGTTCTTCCAATTTCCATGCTCCTTCAATAATTACTGCAATAAAATATTACTGCCAAGGTATGGCAGCCGCCAGCCCCTGCCACACCCAAACCACGCCCCTGTTTCTGAGCGAACAGTGTGAACCCTTAAGTCACAGTATTTTCATCCTAATTTATAGTTCTGCTTATTCTTTAATAATGAAGTGTGTCATCTGCAGAATCCAGTTTTTGTTTCAGTGTCTGTATTGTAAACCAAGCAAGAATTCAGTCTCGTCTTCCCGGTGCACACGGTGGCACAATGACTGGATCTCGGCTGCAGGAAGACAGTGGAAATCTCTTACGTATGCGGGGTGTGGGAATTCTTCTTGCGTTGGGACATGAACAAAACAGGATCTCCTCAAGGCCTGAAGATTTGAAATAGGCCGGAGAAGGATGTGTTTACCAACATGATCTGAAAACGAGGTCAAACTTTGAATAATTTCTACATAATGCATAGTTTGTGTAGTGCCAGAATGTCTTTTAATGATCGGTTAAATATGCTAATTTATGCAGATTTGTCCATTGTAATAGAGAGCTTTACACACCAGCAGCAGTCTGGGTTTATTATTTTTCAGCTTTTGGCATTTCGCAAGGCTTTGCTCAGCGTTTTGTAGTGCCATGGTTTACAGAGACAGAAGCATTTCATGTACGTTTATTATGACATCATCTAAACAGACGTTAAGGAGCAAATGTTGGATCAAAGATTTTCAAGTAGGGCACCTTCTGAAGTTTTTACTGTGATATAAATCCTGTAACCCAGTGTTTTTCTTTGGACTCTCAAAGTTTGCACCAGCGGTCTAGAGTCTGTTTTTTTTGGACGTTTTGTTTAAAGGTGGTCTTGTGGTCTCGGGAAGGAAGTGGGATCGCTGCGGTGTGTTTCGTGAGACACCAGTGTGCTAGCACAGGACACAAAAGAATGTTAACTAACTTCTACTTATAGTACTTGTACTTCTTCACAACAGGACAATGTTAAAGGGATAGTCTACCGAAAGACAACAATTCTGTCATGATTTATTTACCCTTATGTGGTTCTAAACATAACAAGAAGATATTTTGAGGAATGTCAATGTTGTTTGGTTATAAACAGTCTTCAAAATATCTTCTTTTGAGTTCTGCAGAAGAAAGAATGTCACACAAGTTTGAAATGACATGAGGATTATTAAATGATGTCAGAATTTTCATTTTTGGATGAACTGTCCCTCTAATGGTATTCTGAATGAAGGTTGACAGGGTTGAAACCAACATTAATACAAACGTATGATTTCTTTAGTGTCCAAGACCATTTGATAGCTTTGAGGAAGGAAACTAAGAAATTATTTTAAAACTGAAAGACATTTTTTTGTCCAGTATACTGTTGTTTTGTCATTTTTTGTCCAGTATGCTGTTATTTTGTTTATTCAAGTATTTTGTTCACATTGAGTAATGTGTGTTAGTTTCAGATGTTGTTTAGTGTATCTTGATGTTTAAAGTCTTAATGTACTTAACAACAGCTGTAGTCACCAATGTCATTTTGACAAGAGACGTGTGTGTGTCAGAAAGTGAAAACAGGTTGGTAACATGTGTCTGTGTGTGTATCTGTTGAATGCTTCAGTGTGGTCACAGGACTGGACGGCTAATATTAGAGTCACAGCTGCGCAGTGGGTTTGGACCCCACAAACCCTGTGCTCAACATTATTCCTGCCCCAGACTTCACTACAACATTACTGTTGTTCCAACTTCCAAATTTATGTTTTAATTATTTATTCAAATATTGTGGGTATATTCTGGTCACTTCGAACCTTCTCTTTAAATCGGATTTCAGCAGTGGTAATATAATCTAAACCATTTCTCACATCTGTTCTACACATATAAATGCTATGGGAAATTTGTGCATGTGTCGTGATCTCTGAAGGCGTGTACTGTTGGGAATTCAGATGTTGGCCGACTCTAAAATTCTTTCCCTGACACAAGCATCACATCTGCTTTCATTTGACATTGTTGTCTTCAAAAATATCTTCTGTCACCAGCATTGTTTCACGTGCGGCCGGACACCTTCCCCTAGTGACACGGCGCAGCTTTCTGTTAGTGATGATCAGGTTTGTTTTAAAACGCGAGTCATGGCGGCTCGGGTAGATGGCGTTATTTCCTCTTGCCTCTTGGCTTTGAAGTGACTCAGTCGAGGGCATAACACATCCTTCCTCAATGAAGGAATGACCTCAGTATCAAGTGACTCCTAATGGAAGGAACATGCAAGGAAGTCTGGGAATAATAAGGGCATTTCCTCTTAAATATAGAGCTGTGGACTCTGTTTGGCTGCGTTTAGACAAACACGTTTCTTTTAACCAGTTTCATTACTCTTAAAGCTCGTTTTCATGGTAATCCTGAAATATCTTTTTAGTTTAAAAAAAAAGGATTTAATGAGCAAGTGCAAACTGCTGTGTTATTTGCTGTCTTAATTGTATTTTTAATGTTTGCATTGTCAGTACCAATGTTTACATTAGTCCCTTCAACTTAATATTAAAAAAATTTGGCAAATGGTGAGTTGCAACTTATAAAAATAAGTTGCATTCGCTCTTCAAAATAAAAATAATAAATAAATAAAAAACTTTTTGTCTAAATGGCTCTATTTTCATTCTGTTATTAAAGATAAAAGATTTTTCAAATTATAAAAAGGTAAGAAGGAGATAAAAATTACCTTAAATCATCTTAAAATACCTTTGACTGAACGGTGAACCAAAAATGGTTCTACTTTAGCATTGCTGTGAATTTTATTGTGAATTTTTGTTATTTTTAAGAGGGTTGAGTTTAAAACTAAATGTTTAATATAACATGGTTTTGCAGGCTATGTAAACATATATATATATATATATTCACAGTGCATTAAGAGCCTTCAAAACTTTGTCTCCTTATATTTTTCCAATTCACATTAGCAAGCATCTAGAAGTGATTCATAATTTGAGCTCTCAGGTCAGCTTTTGTGAGAAATATCAGTTTGATGTTCTTTGACTTCATACATTTAGATTGTAAAGGCAGATTTTATGCACATTTGATAAAGATAATATCCCTTGTTGAAACTGATCTCAGTTCAGAGACTTTTGCATGTCTGCTTTGTAATCCATCACAATTAGTGCTGTGAAATTCTAATATCCTACACTAAACATCAATTAAAGTAAATGACTTAAAACATTTATTACTGCCGATTAGATCCACACAATTGATCAGTCGCACAACAAACCAGCATGAAGCGTTGTCATCTCGCTAGGAGACCAATTACAGAAGTAATGGTGTGATATTACGCTTACAGACAGATTCTGCTTTAAATGCTGCTTTGTTATGTCTGGTATAAGAGGGAAACCGTATATAACACCACATACACGGCAATCTCACAGCCATCAAGATATATAGATATACGTTGTGTTTTTACAGACTTTCCCTTTGTGATGTCAATCAGTAGCAGAGCTGAAGAAGCCTGTTAAAATATTCAAGATGTTTGAATGATTCAAGCGTTCGTCTGGTGTTCTGTGTTTCAGGATCTGAGTGTGTGTGTGTCTGCAGGTGTGTGTGTACCCGCTTCATCCAGCTTGCTGACCGCTGTCAATCCAGCAGATACTGCAGAAGAACTATCCTAAATCTCACAGGAATTCATAACTATTGCACGAGGTGGTTTATTCGTATGAAACGTTGTGAATCATACAAAAACAAGCAATTACTAGAGAAAAACAATACTGAAGCCCCACCCCTGACCCCGTCCCAAACCCTTACGTCACAGGAGCAAAAGGAAATCCTACAAAAATATGCGAATGAGATCGTATTGCCTAAATTAGCCACATGGTCAAATTGTTTGGTTTTCGCCGTGAGATTGTGTTGGAAGAACCGGAGAGAAACAGCTTTTCAATGTTCTATTACACAAACAATGACAAAAAAATCTGTGTCAAGACAGAAGATGATTTCTGCTGGTTTGGTAGAAACGAGTGTTATGGTTTGTGTAGCAGTGATGTACTACGAGTCTTTAGCTATCACGCTGGCTTACGCTTTATCAGATGTATACACTTTCTGTTCTATCTGTATTTAAGATAGAGATCTGTGCTCTGTGGAACTGGGTCGTTTTCTGGGCCATTTCTGCCCTAAAAAAGCCCCCGTTGAATTTCCATAGTAGGAATAAAAATGACCATGGAAAGTCAATGGCGGCAAATTTTGAAGCGGACGACTCCTTTAAATATATTAAATAAAGTGTCTGCTTAAGTAGATATCACGAGGACACAAATAGGCCACAAATGCCAGTTTTCTGAGAAGGATCCCTGCAGCCGCCCTGTATAATTCACTGTGCGTTAGCAAAACACTTAGAATTGAATTTTAGCATTCATTTAAAAGTACAAATATGTTTATCTATCCTTGTTTAGCTGTGGTGGTCCTCCCTGTCATAGATGTGTCTGGCAGATTACAGGCGTCCTGCGCTCATGTTGTGCTCTGTTACCATCCACACGCACAGAGGAGGACATACCGCACATGCCTGAGGTCCGAATGACCCAATTCCATCGAGCCATGTGCTCTTCTCTCTTCTGTACACACACATACAGACCTGTGATAAGAGTATCAATGACCCACTTCACAACAGACCCTCGAGAGTTTTAAAGACAACTGCTTTCATATACGGAAAACTACAAAATTACAAACACAAATTTTCCACTTTTGTTAATAAAAATCTTCCCCACGAACTGGATGTAGAATATCTTACATTTGCTTCAGAAAGTAAACTTTTACTTCTCAGGAGAGCGTCTGTAAATGTCAGCTCCTTTTATGGTTGATTGGGGATTGTTGGGTCTATTTTTACTCTTGAGCATCCGTCTGATGCAGAAACCTGAACCCTGATGGATCCGTGTCTGTGGGCTGAGGACTTTAGACTCAGATGCAGGTGTCTGTGTGATCTGGCGTGTTGAACACGGCTGTGATGCCCTCTGCCAGCTGTAAATCTAAACTCACTTTATTACATCTGTAAATCAGACCTATTTAAATGAGATTTCTTGGCATCTTTGTAGTCTTCTTAAAGCCAAGAGCAAGTACTCCGACACAGAGACTGTCAAAAAGATTTTTCGTCTGAAATGCTGGATTGTTTTTTACCTTGTAGATGATCCGTCTAGACGTGTTGTAAATGCTCCTCATGCTTTAGTTCTGATTTAAAAGCTGTTTTATCTCATTGACCCTCTGTCCAAACATCCCCAGATCACAGATCTCTTTAACACACAGTTCTTGG
Organism: Triplophysa bombifrons; assembly: GCA_029783895.1. NCBI lineage: Eukaryota > Metazoa > Chordata > Actinopteri > Cypriniformes > Nemacheilidae > Triplophysa > Triplophysa bombifrons. The sequence goes on from CM056469.1 coordinate 19,556,714, forward strand.
CTCTAATCTGACCTCGATCAAATATCTTCACCCAGTGCATCTTGGGAGAATTTAGTTCTTCTTAGTTGATGAACACAACACATGTAGTAATCCATTTTTGAATTTTTTGATATTTCTACTCAATTCCATTAAATCCTAATAAAAAAATACCATGTTTCATTATTATATAGCAGTTAAAAAGATTATACCCCAAAAATAACAAAATCATCATTTATTTACCCTCATGTGGTTCTACACAGAAGATATTTTGAGAAATGTCTCGGTGGTTTTGTGTTCATACAATAGGAGCCAATGGGGTTAAATATTGTTTGATTATCAGCATTCTTCAAAATATCTTCTTTTGTGTTCTGCAGAAGTTATTTTGTGGATTGACACGAGAAAAGTCATTTTCATTCTTGGGCGAACTATTCTTTAAGATCTTTATGCAATAGACACATCATTGTAAATAATAACTAAACACCGTTTTGGGGGGTTTTCTCTTTGTTTTTCATGGAACAACTGACTTTTAAACTTTTGACTCAGTCTTGATTTAATTTAATGTTGTTCACTTCCGGATCGGTGGTTATCCCATGTGATTTACTGATACGTAAATCCTCAGTGCTGAATCTGGTGTATTGTTCTGATAACACATTTCTTTATGCTCATTGTATCTCACAACATGCATTATGTGTTAGCAGCTTAATTACTCTTGTGATGTATTCATTCATTCCTCCTCCTAAATAGAGTTATCACACATCTGACCGTATCAGCTTCTTAGCAGATGAAAAATGGGATGCATTCCGTTTCTTCCCAGGGCCAGATGGAGGGGCTTTGTTAATTCTGACAGTTTTCCCCCTTCAGTTACAGTACAGGAACAGAAGAGGAACATTAGCCCACCGCTAACCTTACAGACACAACACGAGACCTCCGGGGCAAACTCACGAGGGAGCTATTATTGGACTTTGATGTATAGCTTTTCTTTCTCAAGAAGAGTGAGAGATCTCCTCTCTGAATGGAACATTCTAATAACAAAGAAATATCACGGATCTCTTTAATATCTCAGTTGTTTCTTCAAGGCCTCGGTGAGATATACTTATAGTTACAGTACAAACATATGTAAACTAATCGTGTACTTAAAGTTAATTCAATTACACCAGTAGGTGATAAAATAAGAAGTAGTAATCAAAGTATTTTGAAGTGAATATACAAATGCAAATAGTTATTATTGAATACGTCAGGAGCTGTCCTGATTCAATCTTGAGTGATTTTGTCTTCTACCCTTGTTGATTGACAAACATTGATGAAGAACTTTACTATGCTACCGCCCCTTTGAAAGAGTACATGACTAGGGATTTGGAAGGTACTACTTTGGTTTATATAGTGTCCAACAATAAGTGTAAATGAAGAGAGGGTTTAAAAACACTATTACTTCGTAACAATAGGCATTTATTCTTACCTTACTTCTTCACTGACTCTCAAATGATTCATTCCGTGATTCATCTGTCTAATCCCCTCCTTTCTGATGTGATTGGTCAGATGGTCTAGTGAAGTTTTTTGCGGGCAGTTTAGAAAATAAAAATTAAAACAAGCATCCCACTGACCCGAACACCGTACAAGAGTTAAACAGTGGTACATGAGGTTCTTTTTCGGGTCACCATGGGTTGTTTTGGTTGGAGATGCAATGGATTATTTAGACTTATTTATACTCCATATAAACAGTAGACCGGCAAGGGTCGTTTTCCCTTCTGAATAGCCTTGCGTCTGGTTTAAGTCTTTCTCTCATGGATGCCATGAGGTCTGCACTGACAACAGCTGCACAACCAAAGATCCCAGAACACAACTGGAGAAACACAGACTGACCCTCGACAGAAAAGCGGATGTTTTGACCCGGAGCTGACCTCATGTTTACCCTGTGTGTGCTCAAAGGTCAACTATGTTTAACGTTAAATAACCCTATTGATAAAAGCAGTAAACTTGGTGTGACACCATACAGACGATTGACACCAGGTCAGAGGTCAAGTGGTCTAGTCGATTTTTGAAGTACAACTACACTATAGTATTTCTGTAACACCACATACACATTTGACACGCAGATGTTTGTACTTCCAGACGGTTCCTTTGTGTTGCCATCATTGATTTGCCTACTCGGTCAGTTAAAGCCCTTATTTTTGCTTCTCTGAGGGTCTCGCTGTTTCTGATGCAGGTGATCTGTTCATCTAAATCTCTTTTACATGTTTGATGTTTTAACACATTTGGTCAGCCAGTTAATAAATGATCAGTTTTAATCATGTGATCGACATAGATTCATTGCATGATCGTGATCATGATCTCATCTGAAAGCCCACAGAAATCATGGATTTCTACATGATTGTGTTCAGTTAATCCTATAAACAGTTCTTTGTAAATTGTGAAGAAGGATTTTTGTCACTTGAGAAATTACTTTGAGCTGTTGGTAAATGTCTTCTGAAATATAACTTTTATCTCCCTTTCTTTGTTCTCTGTTCTGTCACTCCATCAGCTCTCACATCTCCTCCAGGGACCGGTGACACGGTTCAGAAGGACAATGAAATGGACAGCGAGATCCTCAAAGCTGACGACACGACCATCACAGACTCCTCCCTCATTACAGACCCGCCCTCAAAAACAGAGCCAATCAAATCTGACCCGAGACCCACCACCCCTGGAGGCACTTCCCCCTCACCATCAAAAAAAGGTGAGGATAGTTACTGATCCACCCGTTCGAAAAATTTCTTGTGTGAATCCATGGACACTTAATGGCTGATGTTACCCACAACTCACAGCGAGAGGGCGGAGTTCACTGCATTAATAAAATTAAATAAAAGATGTTTCACTTAATTAACAAATGTGAGTATACAGTGAACATTACATATAAAAATAAGGAATAAATAAACACTTAATCGCAAAGAAGAGATGTATTTTGAAGCTCGTGACCACATGATTACAGTGTCGTCTAGGCAACAACGGGCACTTCCGTTTCGCGTTAGTACGTCCCAGTGTGTATATGTTTTTTTACACAGTACATATTTCTAGTGCATATAGTAGGCGAATTAGAAGGCAGCATTACCCTCCAAGGATGCAAGGCTTATGATGCTGGGTGCAAGGCAGATGGGTTGCCGGGGCAACACCTCCATCCGCTTAGATTAAACAGTGATGCATGTTTCTTAACAGTAGGATCGGTACATGTGATAAATGTTATCAGGAGAATGTGATCAGAGTAATCCCTGACTCATCACATTTCTCTTTAATGCGAAAAGCACCTCTGCGGTTAGAGAGCTGCTGTCACTGTTATCCCGAATCAATAAATCCTTGACAGGAACAAAATGGAAAATGTCACTTACATGCCTTTGATTTGCAAGGGAAGAGTAAGACAAAATGACTCTGTATACGTATGTCTGAGGTATCGATTAGACCTGCTTTCTCAAAGCGAGAATAAGCTGATTCTGCACTTTTCTTACTTTATCACATATAAAAGATGTCAAATACTTAAAAAAAAATATTTAAAAATACTGAAACAGTTGGTTGTATTCATATACAGTATGTAACAATATAAATTCTGTGAAGTACTTTAGTGAATGCATAAATGTATATACAAATTGTGCATCTTGAATATAAACATTTGTCATACACAAATATTTAAAGGGATATTTCACCCAAAAATGAAACTTTTGTCATCATTTACTCACCTTCGAGTAATTCCAGATTTTTTTTTTTTGTTGAACACAAAAGAAGACATTTTGTAGAATGTAGGACAGCAAACAGTTCTGGGGCACTTTTGACCGCCATTGTATTTTTTCCTACATTTTCCTGTATTTTTGGGAGTCAATGGGGGGCAAAATCTGTTTGGATATAAGCATTCTTCAAAATATATTTCTCTGCGTTCATCAGAACAAAGACATTTATTCAGGTTTGGAACAACTCGAAGGTCAATGTTGACAGAATTTTCATTTTTGGGTGAAGTATCACTTTAACTGTGAACAAGAATTGTATATGCACAGTATGTTTAAATACTGTATGTACAGGTAATGTATTTTTATTGCTTTCTCTTTAACAGATGGGATAAGTTCAGAGCAGCGTCAGAAACAGGCCAAACAGAGACGAGAGGAGAGAGCCAAATATCTGGGTAAGACATGATAAACACAACTGTCTGTCGTCCTGGGACAAGTTTAGTCCTGTACAGTTAATGATACGGTCAGCCTGCACAAAATATTACCCAGCAGCACCTAAACATACATGAAAATAAAGCCATTAGAACTAAAGAATTAATGTAATGATAATATTTATCCAAATGATAATCAGTTCCCGTTTGACATGTGAGGTGTTTGTCATTTGGTTCGGCCAGTACATGACTTGCACATGCACTTTACTGATGCTGCGTGACCCAGATGTTTCTCATTTATACATGGTCAAATCATCGTAGAATCTTTTCTGTAAACACAGTGTCTGATGTGATTGACACATGTGCTTGTGGTTTGTGTTTACTGCTGCAGACCAGAGAACGCAGGAGCAAGGTAAGATCTGTCAGCTAACTCGAGCGCACCTTTCCATTCAGTCATGTGCTTCTTGGCTCATTTGTTTACTTTGGTTGTGTCAGTTTTTCTTATTGATCTTCCTTAAGTTACAGATTTGTAAACCATCACAAGTAAGCGATATTCCATTGTGAACAGGCTTTTATTTTGCACCATTAAATCCATGTTTTTTCTCACTGGTTTCCTCTAGTTAAAGGGATAATTCAACTAAAAAAAAACAATTTGTCAACATTTGTTCAACCTCATGTGATTGTAAACCCATATGCGACTCTTTCTTCTGTGTAACACTAAAGAAGATATTCAGAAAAATGTCTCAGTGGTTTTGTGTCCATACAGTGGAAGTCAATGGGATCCAACGTTGTTTGATAATCAACGTTCTTCAAAATATCTTCTTTCGTGTTTTGCAGAAGAAAGAAAGTCGTCCAGGTTTGAATCGATACAATATTGTTTATTTAAATGATTATAAACAAAACAATAAAGGAATATACATGTGATTGGTAGATCAGACTTTTATCACATTTCTGCGCTTCCTTTTTATTTGAAAAATGTCAAACCTTCATAGGTAGTTGAATTGAATATTGTAAAATATGTTATATGTTTATAAAATAATAAGGAAATATGTAGCACGTGCAGTTGTGTGATCATTATCAAACATGATGTTGTGGTCATATGAGATGATGTTTGTTTTGCACATTATGAGGTCAACACAACAGTATCTGACATACGCGAAGACACCATATAAACATACACAATATCATCCAACAAATGATTCTTAAATGGATATTTTATGTCTCTTTATAGAAGCCATGTCTCATATTCTCAGTCCTCCAGGCACAGAATAAAACTGTGCCATAATTAAAGTTAGTTTCTGTCTCAGATTAAATGTAATTACATCTGAAATGAGCTCGACTATCTCGACTTCACGTTCAGCTGTAGAGAGGCTGATAAACCGGCTCTTTTCTCCACATGTGGACCAGAGCGTAACAGGCTCTACTGTATGTAGTCTGACATAATAGCTTAAAAACTGTAGCTTTACAAATCTTGCATGTACAAAAAACTAAAGCTGGTTTAGCTTTCAGAATGAAAGTGGGGATTGCAATGTTGGATTTTAGCAACTCTGAGCTGCGCTGGCATTAAAATCTGTTTTGTTGTTAAGCATACTGTATAAAGCTAATAGGATTAGCGGACGGCATTTAGCCGCTGTTTAAAGTGAAAGCTGACGGTAATCTTCAATGAGAATCATTACATTATTTATATTATTACATTTACAACGAATAACATGATTTCTCTACAGTAAGAAGCTTTTTTTGTGAGTTACAGAACAAGTTTAAGTTTCTTATTTTATTTGATATAAAATTGAATTATTTGATATTTAAAAGTCTTTAAAGTAAAACAGGGTATATACAGTGGCAATATTGTGAATGAAAGCCGGTTCTCCGTATTTGAATTCCCCAAGTCAAATCCAATCTGGACTGCTGTGTAGATGTGTGTAGTTATGGTTGAGGGACGGAAAAACAGGAAATTCCACAGTGTGATGTCTTTAACTCGGGTCTGCGAGCAGAATTCAGCCAGCTGTCGCCCAGCACGCCCGCACTCTTAAATAAAGAGCTTTGTTTGACTTTAAATTGTAAGACGAACTTTGCCTCCTTTGTGTGTCCCCTCCTGAACGCAAATTTCAAAATGCTGTTTCGTCATTATTGAGAATAAAAATCTAAACCAAAGTTTATACTTGAATGAAGCAACTGCATTTTTTTATTTTATGTTCTCTTAGATTTTCCCGGAAAAAAACAAACATTATAATTTAGAATCTTTCCTGGTTTTGACTCTTGATGTTGTGTGATGGGTGTGTCACATTCAGACTCGGAAGACACGCCCTCTGCTATGATTGACAGTTTTGGATATTAAATCACTGCTGTTAGTTATTCTAACAGTGTCACGATATAAAATTTTCACTACACGAATGCTCTAAATACAGTATTGTCGTGATATCTATTGGAGAAAAAATTATGCTTTTAGTCAAATTCATAACTGTTTCACGAGGTGACTTATTCTTATTCATGCATTGTAAATCGTACAACAACATAAGATTACCAGACAAAAAGCAATACTGAAGCCCCACCCTTAACCCCAAAGTCACTGATGCGAAAGCAATTCGTACCAAAATGTATGAATGAGATCACAAATTCAAACGAATTTAACCACTTCAGAAAATAGTTACTTATTTTTTACAAGTTTTTGTTGGATGAATCACACTCAAAATACAAGTTAAAATACAGAAAGAAAGTTTGTAACAATTGTGACTTTAGAGGCAAAATTTTAAATCAATGCTTAATAAATGAAATAAATGAAAACAATAAATTGTTATTTGTTAAAGTGTATAAATACACAAAGGAATGGTGTAAACATGGTAAATCCACTGTTACTTGCACTTGTGTGTTGTGACATTGTGGGATTCAATACAGTCACCACTGCATCATCTTTTATTTTCGGAAAGCCTTCATCTTTCTCAATTCATGACTTATATACTTATAACTTATACGCTTGAGCAATAATTGAAAGACTGTACACAGAAAACACCGCCTCACTGTTCTCCTCTCGTTCTCTCAGCGACGAAGAAAGCTCAGTGGTTGGAAAAGGAAGAAAAAGCTCGACGTCTGCGTGAAAGTCAGCTGGAGGAGCGCAGGAGGAAGCTGGAGGAACAGCGGCTGAAGGCGGAGAAACGGAGAGCCCTGCTGGAGGAGAAACAGAGACAGAAACTGGAGAAGAACAAGGTCATTTAATGCTCATCACATGCTCATTTAACTCAGACCTTTAAAGTCGTATCTCAGACAGTTTACAGAATTACAGAATAGTATAGTATCTCACCCTTCAAATATCCGTAGAGTCTTTAGTTTGATCACATTTCTAAAAGATAGATACAGCTGTACGATTCTTTCCGAAAGCATACGACTCGTGCGGTTGGCGGGCAGGGTGGAAACAAAACACAGACATATGACTCAGTTTCACTTACCGCGTGGGGTTCATGTCCGCCAAACACAGCTGAACTTCGTGAACGCACTGCTCTCTCTCTTGCTCCAGCTGGTTGACGTGTGCGCATGCACCTTCTCCCGCTCTCCTCGGTTGACGCGTGGGCATACTCTTTCTTCTCCCTCTGGCGGGTTGACACGTGGCCGTGCTTTTCCGGGAGAACTGGCCAATAATGGACTAAGAAAAGTTGTTACTTTCCAGAAACCTATACGAACGCTGGGGGAGTGTATCGAGCACAGAAATACTGCCTCATACGATCATGTGACTGTCTTTGTTTTTGCAGGAGAGATATAATTCCGCCATTAAGAGGTCAACCAAAAAAACGTGGGCGGAGATCCGTCAGCAGAGGTGGTCGTGGGCCGGCGGGTTAAACCAGACCTCACGCAGAGAAAGTAAGTGTCACCCGTCATTAATGTAGGAGAATAGATATCACTGCCTGTCAGGACAATAATACAGATACCAAATCGTTGTTCTTTACTTCTTAGGTGTTAGATTTAGTCTTTGCTGTGTAAGGACAGGTTTAAACCGGTGCTGTTTTATTGCTGTGTTGATGTCGGCAGATTATAGACTTCACCCTCTGGTTATCATTTTGTTGCTTGGTGATCTGCTTTAAGTTTTAGTGTTTTTACATCGATGTTTGAGGGGGGAAACCATCTTAAGTCAATTTCACCACCACAAATCTTGATAATCATTGACATCAACATCATTTCTATTAAGTTTTGTTTCCTTTGAACCATCGATGGATTTTTGTTGTAGAAGATGTGCTGGAGGTATTGGGTTCAGGTCTTGGATAGATACTCACCTGTCTTCATGTAGACCAGAGAATAGATGTTCTGAGATCATAGCACAGGTGTTTTACATCAGCGTGATGGATGTTGGTTATCTAGTAATAAAGAGGTTAAGATAATATAATCCTAAATGAAAAGATGCAGTAGTGATATATTTGCCAGGTTGACCGCTTTGAATTATTGGCATTGTTTGATAAACTCTATTCGCTTTATTACGCCAGTTAACAGCTTTGTTAAAGGAATACAGTTTTTTTCTGAATTTTGTGTTCACAATGTTTAAAATTAAAATGTGAATTATTAAACTCAATCAAACCAATGACATGGAAACATGGGAGTTATTTCGTGACTAAAAACCTTCTTGCATCTTGGGATGCTTTTAAAGAATGTCATTGTGTGACTCTCTAAAAAAAAAACTAGTAAAGAAGCTCATTGTAGTAACAGTTATTCTTAAAAAATTATTTTACTTTTTGTTTAGATTCTTAAGCTCAAAGTGTGCCTAAATCTTTAAAAGTTTGTGCTTTGAAAACATTGAGAGACCACTCCATTATTTTTTACTTCTCTAAATGTACTTCTCACAGGTATGTGTTTAGATAAAATATTTGATGCTCTATTGTTTGAACTACTGAACGATATTTTCCCCAATTCCATTTAAAAATATTGTTTTTAGTTCACATTTATCTGCGGAAAATGAAAACAGTTTTCAGACCTCAAATACTGCAAATATTCACTTTCATTTCTAAATAATGCTAAAGTGTTTACATATTTTAAAGAAGAATTACAAAAAATGAATATTTGATGAAATAACACAGAATAACAATAGTCACAGATTTCATTTTTTTACGGACACCAGAATGAATATAAAAAGACTGAATGAAGCAAATTTTAAAGTGGTTTCTTAATTTTTCCAGAGCTGTAAACATCAATCTTCCATTACAGAAACCTGCATTTGACATTAAAAATAAATCGCATTGCTGTGTTACAGGAAGTGATGTAACATCATGTTAGTGTGTTTAGGGTTTTCTTTTGTGACTCTGATTTTGATTTATATATCATCTAGATATTTAACATCAGAGCACCTGTCTGACCTTTAGTATTTGAGGTGATGATATAATTCCCTTAAACGTGAACATCTGTTAAGTGAATCATGATGTTAAAATGGTTGTTAGCATGAAATTTCATCTTACATGATGACGTGTTTATGTAAGAATGAACGGACCCCTCCAGCTACCCCCGCATGAGTCTCCAGGAGTTTTTTTGGGAGTATTTGGCCCTCTCTCCCGTCGCTCGCGGGGTCAGTATGAACGCTGTGCTCTCTGTGTTGCGCTCTGCAGGCAGATGCTCGGCCTCCACGGTCAACCTGCCGCGGCAGACGGAGTCTGTCATTAGCAACAGGCTGTCCAAGTCCTCGGCCACGCTGTGGAACTCACCTTGCAGAAGTAAGACCGGAGCGGCTCACCTCCCCGACTCCTCCCCCAAACCCCCGTCTGGTCTTTTGGTTTTTCAGTTCAGTTTTTCATGACATGATTTATTATTTTTTATTTCTGGTGGTCTGCTTGCTCGAGCCTGTGCCTGGTGATTGGTTCATTCTCACACCATCCTTATTCACCCCACCTCCCCTGTTTTCGTGTTGCATCGTGGGTAACCGTTCAGTGCTCTTTTTGATTGGTCCTCACATTGTTACATCATCGTCTGGTTCTTTTATTTGTGGTCTAAGTGGTGAAAAAAATCTCCTTTTAGTTAATTTCTTTCTGATTTTCTGTGTTCAAAGCCATTGTATTCACTCCCTGATGTGGGTCGTGGTGTTTGTAAGTCTTAAAAATATAATGTTATGGAATGATGGACTGCTTTTTAGGTGTTTGCTATGCTTGAAATAAAACAAAGGTTTTTATGATATCAATAATGTTTTCTTTTTAACTGGTCTTAAGTCGAAAGACAATCTAAAATAAAAAAATTCTGTCATCATTTTACCCTCATGTCCGAGCCTATATGTGACTCTTTTTTTCAGTGGAACACAAAAGAAGATATTTTGAGAAATGTCTCGGTTGTTTTGTGTTCACACAACGAAAGTCAATCGGGTTCAATATTCAAAATATCTTCTTTTGTGTTCTGTAAAATAAAGAACGTTATACAGGTTTGGAATGACATAAAGGTAAATAGATGATATATATTATATCAATAATAGATTTTGCAAAACCAAAATTTCAACCAAATTTCGGCATTCTGCTCCGCATGAGAGTTTGTGCCTGTATAGCTCATGATATGAAAATCTACTTCATCTTTAGAAATGACCTTTCAGAGATATGACATCACTATAGTTTATATGTCATTTAAGATTCACACCTATGTTCCAGTTCCAGAGGCTTTTGGCCATATTGGCACAAGCATCCTGGAATTCGCGTTGTGTAGCTGTGCATTAACTGTTTGTTTGTGTATCGTTTGCTTGAAGATTGTGTGGAAGGATGAATCTATAGAATATATAGAGATCAGTCCTTCCGTTACAGTAGTTCAGCGTTTTGCCGCAGTGGGGGAGAAGAAGGCAGCTGTTGCCTAGCAACGGCCGGTGACTGGCCGTCACGAAATGTTGTAAATTTCCTTGTGTTTTTGAAGCATCAGAGAACGACCTTGTTACTTTGTGTGATGCTACAATGAGAACAAAACATAGTTGAGAAAAAATGAAATGCATTGTTAAGATGTAACATGGTTGTCAGTAGTGTGTGTGTGTGTGCCTGAAATCTGCAGTGTGTGTGTGTGTTTGCAAAGGAGCGTGGGATAGAAGACAGATTTTGTGGAGGAGTGTAGATGATGCCACAGATTCATCTCCAGCATCCCTGAACATGTTTTTCTAATACTGTATGTATACAGTAGAGATGCATCAAACCACAAACCCAAATCTGTCATTCAGTTGTGTTTGTGAACTCATTTTAATGTTGTTTTCAGAATGAAACATCCCATAATTTGCAGAAACAGTTTAACCCTTATTAATTGTTTGTCCTAGCCAGCAGTGTAATGCCAAATAATATGCTCTGCTTTTCAGATTTGTCTCCCACTTCCACGAAAAAAAGATTTAAACGATGCTTTTATTTTAGTCAAATTAATATAAGCTTGGACATTGGTTAGATTTAGGAGTAGAACGTAGTAAAAATCATTGTCTCACATTTAAATAGCGTCTGAAGTCTGGTGTGTATGAGCTTATGTTGTGTGTGTGTCACATCTCTTTGGAAATTTGGAGATTGCTTGCAACTCAATATTCACAATAGTGTGAATAGTGTAGAGAATAAAACATCCTCACTGAGGATTACAGAGCGCTCTGATTGGTCAAGCCCTCAGTCACGTGACTGCTTCATGTACCTGAGGTCCTCTGTGGAGTGACCTGCTGTATGCGTGTACTGTATGTTTGTGTGAATGCTAACAGTCGCTCTTGTGTCAGCCCGCAGTTTACGCCTGAGCCCGTGGGAGAGTCGTATCGTGGAGAGGTTGATGACGCCCACTCTTTCGTTTCTGGCTCGGAGTCGGAGCGTGGCCACTCTTCAGAACAGCAGCGACCCCAGTGAGTCATCCACACACAATCCATCACATCCCACTTCTGCTTAGACAAACCTTCACAACATGGGTTGGATGATATTTGTCTGATCTCAGATCAGTGTTCCCGCTCGGCATCGGCGTCTCGTCTGACCGCCTGCTCTCATAATCATCCTCACCAGCACAACACTGAACGCTGGAGAGTTTCAGCCAGCACGCCTGACATCACACAACGCCAATCCAGACGCAACTCAGCACAGGTAAAGCCAACCGCACAACCATTTTTTAACATAAAAACTCTCTTAAAGGGGCTGTGACAGGAGTTTGATGGAGTTCCCATTTAAAGTAAATAAATAAAATATAGCATAAAACAGAACAAAATGTCGGTTTTCCAAGTCTGGTCTCCCTTCACAATCTCAGCTGCGTATATGTAGAACGTGGCCTCTTTTGATGTACAAACTGTCAATATAATATTGATAATAACACATTACTGTTTCCATCTAGCTTGAGAAGAAGAAGAAAGAAAAGAAAGACAAAGAAAGAGAGAATCTTAAAGAGAAGAGTGCTTTAACTAAAGAGAAGGTGCAGAAGAAGAGACAATCTCAATCCATCACTAGAACGACACCAACAACAACAACAACAAAAGCCAGGTGATTCATACACACACACACACTGTCTCACTCACACTCTGACATTCTGTAAACTCAGTCAGACACAACACACACTAAGATAAAACACACGCATGTGTGTTACAGGAGTCCCCATAAGTATGAGTGGATTCAGGCCGAAGACCCCATCAGGATATAAAAGAAACAAGAACACACTGATATACAACACACACTGTCTCACACACACACAAACATAAACTCAGTCAGACACAACACACACACTGATATACAACACACACTGTCTCACACACACACAAACATAAACTCAGTCAGACACAACACAACACACATACACTTGACTTGACATGTAACATAAACACTCAGACACAACACACACACTGATATACAACACACACTGTCTCACACACACACACAAACACAAACATAAACTCAGTCAGACACAACACACACTTGACTTGACTAGACTTGATACTAACATAAACACTCAGACACAACACACACACTGATATACAACACACACTGTCTCACACAAACATAAACTCAGTCAGACACAACACACACTTGACTTGACTTGACACTAACATAGACACTCAGACACAACACACACACTGATATACAACACACACTGTCTCACACACACACAAACATAAACTCAGTCAGACACAACACACACACAGTTGACTTGACACGTAACATAAACACTAAGACATAACACACACACTTATATACAACACACACTGTCTCACACACACACAAACATAAACTCAGTCAGACACAACACACACTTGACTTGACTTGACACTAACATAAACACTCAGACACAACACACACACTGATATACAACACACACTGTCTCACACAAACATAAACTCAGTCAGACACAACACACACTTGACTTGACTTGACACTAACATAGACACTCAGACACAACACACACACTGATATACAACACACACTGTCTCACACACACACAAACATAAACTCAGTCAGACACAACACACACACAGTTGACTTGACACGTAACATAAACACTAAGACATAACACACACACTGATATACAACACACACTGTCTCACACACACACAAACATAAACTCAGTCAGACACAACACACACTTGACTTGACTTGACACTAACATAAACACTCAGACACAACACACACACTGATATACAACACACACTGTCTCACACAAACATAAACTCAGTCAGACACAACACACACTTGACTTGACTTGACACTAACATAAACACTCAGACACAACACACACACTGATATACAACACACACTGTCTCACACAAACATAAACTCAGTCAGACACAACACACACTTGACTTGACTTGACACTAACATAAACACTCAGACACAACACACACACTGATATACAACACACACTGTCTCACACAAACATAAACTCAGTCAGACACAACACACACTTGACATGACTTGACACTAACATAAACACTCAGACACAACAAACACACTGATATACAACACACACTGTCTCACACACACATAAACTCAGTCAGACACAACACACACACACTTGACCCGACACTAACATAAACACTCAGACACAAGACACACACTGATATACAACATACACTGTCAGACACACACACACAAACATAAACTCAGTCAGACACAACACACACACACACTTGACTCGACACTAACATAAACACTCAGACACAACACACACACTGATATACAACACACACTGTCTCACACACACACAAACATAAACTCAGTCAGACACAACACACACACTGATATACAACACACACTGTTATTATTGGTAAAGCAGCTACACACACCACATGCTCTCATAGCCCCAAGTTGTGTGTTTCCAAATCTTGTGTTAAATGTTAAATGTTGACTTCTCACGAGGCAAACAGAGGCTCTGATCCAACCCAGCAGGGACTCCAGCAAGCTGTTCGCTCTTTTATACAGCGCTGTGTTCCACTGCTTTGTGGAAAAGTAATAAATTAGCCATTAAATGAATTTGGTTGTGTTATGATCTGCTTGTGTCCTGACTGTTGTCAGCCACAACACCTTAGCAACCGCATTACAATACCCTGACGACCACCCACCTACAAATAAATGAATGTATTCGTCTTCTCTTTTTAGCTCAAATACGAAAGCTAAGAACAGACCGTCATCACCTGCCGCTTCCAGGAGTCGCCCTCTCTCACCCAACCCCGCACCCAAAACGCCCTCGTCTTCTGGCCGGACCCCTCCTGGCACCAAGACCCGGCCTAAGAGAGCTCAGACCCCTGCTCGCGTACAGCCCCCTGCAGTCGCTGCCGTCGCCGTGGAAACAAAGGAGCCCGGTCAGGCTAATACTCCTAAGGATACAAAGAGTGAGTACCATCGTCATGACGACCAAAGCAAACAGGCACTGTAATGATCTCATTGAGAGCGGATAAATCCGCCAGACAGCTTTCTGACTTTTGTTGCTTTAGTATGTGTGAGAGTCAATGACGTGACGCTTTTTGGAAGACCCTCATGAGTGTGTCAAAATCATGACGCGTTACATATTATGACCAATGTATGACCTCTTTGTGATTTTTTTATGAGACAGTATGAATAAGAAAACTTATTTCAATTATTGAACAAAAGTTTTTTTCAACTCTTTCATAAACTTCTCCCCCTTTTTTAAAGGCCCCGATGTGCCTGACATCACCGTCTCCTCCGCTCCGGACACGCCCTCCACTGCCAATCCACCAATCACAGCAGCTCCTCAAACACCAGAGGTGACCAAAGCATCTTCACGTTCCCTCTCTCCCGAACCCAGCCCGTCGGTTGCCAAGACGACAGCCGGTACCAACGACCCGGAGGAGGCGGCCCGAGTTCTGGCAGAGAAGAGGCGTCAGGCCCGTGAGCAGAGAGAGCGAGAGGAGGAGGAGAGAAGAGAACAGGAGGAGAAGAGCAGGTCAGCTGCTCAAACACATGCTGACTTTACTGTAAAGAGGTTACCGTGGATGCTTATACTCTCTCGTCTCCAACCAGGGTGCTGCGCGAGGAGCACGGCAGACGTGAGGAGGAGGAGAGGAGGCGCAGGGACGAGGAGGCACGATTTATGGCCGAGCAGCAGCGTCTGCAGGAGGAGAGGGAGGCGCAGGAGAAGGCACGAGCCGAGCAGGAGGAAAACCTGCGTCTGCAGAGACAGGTGAGCAGTGCATTGTGGGTAATGCATGAGTGTTTAGAGAATGTGAAAACACGATCTGGAAACTAAAATGATATTTAAAGTGCCAAACATTGTGGGTTCAATCCCAGGGAACACAACTGTACAAATTCTTCCAGATTTCTCTCTTTTTTAATGCAAAAATAAAAAATATCAACTCACAATCTTCTGTATCTTCACATGTGAAATAAAAGCTTTGTGCATTAAGTTGCCAGAGGCACAGACGGAGGACGGTGGATTTATTATATCTGCTCTTAAGTCTCAGCTATCAGCCCCGGGCGGCTCTTAACTCTTACATTCAGAGCACTGAATGCACGTACACGCACACACACACACACACACACACACACACACACACTCACACACTCAGTTGTGCTTTGGTTTGATGATGCAGATCAGGTTTAATGGGACTGTCTGTGGATCTCTGGACGGATCTGTGGTGTCTGTAAAGCATCAATAATGTTTTTTTTAATCTAAACTGGGTCGGAATCAGACAATATACAGATATAAATAAATACAAGAAGATTAAACTTGATGCAGTGTTTGCAGTATTTAAGTAAGCAGTATTTCCTGTAGCTCAGTGGTTAAAGCATAGCGCCAAGGTCATGGGTTCGATCTCAGGGATTGGACATACTCAGGAACAAATGTATAGTATCATGCAATGTGAGTTTGCCAAATGCGTAAATGTAATGTAAAGAATTTGGATTTGTATCACTGTAAGATTAAGCTATAAAAAAATGCAATTTGAACACATATAAAACATATTTTATTTTGTGATTGTGTATATCATCCATAGATTTCATAAACAGTTGAAAGATACTGTGTCTTGTATGATGTTTTTCTATTTAATGTGTTTTTTTAAATTACTGCATTATTATGAAGTAGCAAGGTTTGGCCTCTGCTGACCCCTTGTGGCAGGAGAATGAAACGCCCAGATTTGTTTTTTAGTCCGTTATGAACCACATACTTGATCAGTGTTCAGACTTCCATAAAAAAAGCTATGGCTTGTTCACAAGTTGTTTTTAAACACATAATTTTAAGATGTCGTGAATATATTTTTGATAGGGTGTCACATCATGGGACTTATGGGTAATTTGTGTTCCCTCCTGCCGCTCAGGTGGTAGAGCATTTTGGAAGCGGCGCAAAATTCATGGTTTCAAACCCCAATACACACACATACTGATCAAATGCACCTTGTGTGATGGATTATGGGTAATGTAGGTTCATTCCTGTCTTTGCAGAGAGAGGACGCCGAATTTAAAGCACGTGAAGAAGCAGAAAAACAGAGAATAGAGCGCGAGAAACATTTCCAAAAGGAGGAACAGGAACGCCTGGAGAGAAAGAAGGTGTGAGAGATAATTGAAAAAATGGAATAAAGAAAGATGAAATGTTGACGATTTGTGACTAACATGTCTGGTTCCCCCTGTCTAGCGCCTGGAAGAAATCATGAAGAGGACACGTAAGAGTGACGCAGGTGGACAGGTGAGACAACTTCCCACTAAATCTAAATATATCTCACAAACATAGACAGGCAGGGAAATAAACCTGGTTTATCCGTCTCTGTGCAGAAAGATGTGAAGTCACCGGCCCAGGTCAACGGCAAAGTGTCTGACAGCGGTAAACATTTGAAACTCTTGGCATTACACTTATGATAAGAGAGTTGTCAGTCAGTCTTTGCATTAGATGTCTGCTGCACTTAAATTGTTAATAAAATGTTATGTTATGTATAGTAAAACGCTGTTATTTCGCTGTCTTTCAGTAATCCAGAAAAATCCTTCCGAAACTCTCCATAGTGCTGCGGCAAATTGTAACCAATCACAGGGAGACTTAAAAACAAGGTGCAAATTTTCTAACCAAATTGGATTTCCCATCCATTTGAATCTCTCTGAAAATAACTTCATAATATCTTGATAAAAGTTTTGATTTACATTTCCCTCTCAGCTCCAGGGACTCCGCCCCTGTGATAAATGGTGTCCAGACAAGCAAACATCATAATGGACTGTCAACCAATGGGGACGCAGCAGAGTTTGAGGAGATCATCAAGCTCTCCAATCACAGTAGCAGTAGTAACCACGGGCAGAGCCAACCTAAAGACCCAATCATAGCCTTTGATGGAGGAGAACAATTTATGATGAAAACGGGGCCTATTAAACCACAACATGTGGCAGGTATGATGAACGAAATACAGTACACAGAAAATAAATGATTTTATAATCATGTTTACTTCTGTCAAAACCCAGATGAAAATGTTTGTTTTTCTGTTTCCTGTAGAGGTTCTGTGAGAACGTGAATCCCTCTGAGGAGACGAGAGAGGAGAAGCCTTACATTAGCGCTGAAGAAGAGCATCTGCTTCCACCTGTCACGTGTGCCAAACCAACAGACAAAAAAAACATTGCGCAACGCTATATAGACATTTCTGCGGGAGCACTTTGAGGAAGTGAAACGAGGGGAGGGATCCGAAAAACCTGAACACTTATATACATATAAACCGTTTGCATAAGGTCTCTGTCTATTTCACTGTGTGTCATGGTGCAACATTGTTGAGTTTCTTTAAAAAGTCACCTTAAAAGAGTCTATAAATAATGAGTTTTAGCAAAAGATAAAACTTGGAAATTGACTATCATTATGATATTGATTATTGTCGTTGTTGTTGTTATGACGTATTGTTATTGTTCTTTTAAATAGAAAGGTGTTTCTTGAATTATTGCGTTATTTAACGTGTGGAGCGTCGGGTGAGGGTGATATACTGTATGTTAATGTATATTTGCCTGAATATGACAGACCTGTGGAATAAATCTTTATGAAAGTGTGTGTGTGTGTATATTTTATGATATTATAAACGCAACTTAAGCTTTTTGAGATTGTTTTTAGAATATTATTTTTAGACGGTTTTAGACTATTTTAATACCATGTGTGTCAAGGACTCTTAAATATAGAAATCTGATAATAATATGATTCATGTGCGATTCATTCATGCACGTCTGTACCTTTAAACGTCCAGAAATAGTTTACCAGTCAGACGTGCAGAATGTTTTATTTTTTACATTTTCTGACAGATCTATGATGACACTTTCCTATGTTAACCAGCAGGTGGCAGCAAAGTTCAATGATGTAACCACCAGATATTCAATGCTGTTCAAATTACGGCTCTACTGTTGTTGCCAAGTGGTTGATATCCTAAGGACAACATCATGATGACCCTGGGACAACATTTAAATCAACCAATCAGATTTCAGGAATAAGTTTACAGTCTTCTATCCATGAATTTAGTATTGTAATACTGTGGTATACTTTAGTATTTACTTTGGGAAAATGTCTAAAATATAGAGTTTTTAAACCTTTCATAGTAAATGTTGAAAATATGACAATATCTGCTATAGTTAATACTATAGTATACATAAACAAACAAATAAGTAGTATGCTACACCTGACTACAGTTACTATAGTAGCCTGTACATTAAGAAAGTGTGGTGATTACTAACATGCCATTTACTATAGTATACTAATGCAATATCGCTTGAGTAGGAGTGTATATAGTGTTCTTACATCAGCATGGCTATAGTACATAGTATACCACAGTATGTTTTTATGTTGGGCATGGTATGCTTTAATAAAATATAAATAGTACAGAATTGGATAATTATTCACCACAGTTTTAAGTTTGATTTCCTCAAATCCCATCGTTCAGACTTTTGTTAGTGAGCACCTAATGTTTCTTATCGACACATTGCCGTAAGATGTTCCTCTCAGTGACATGTACACGGCCCGATCAGCTCTATCTCTGTATTTTTAGGTAGGTGATAACAGACACAAAGTGAGTTATGATCAAGGTGGACGCTGCCAGCTCGGTTTTAATTCATCCGGCATGACACGAATGAAAGAGATCTCATAAAGAACTGGAACCCGATGAGTGACAGAACACCTCCTGAGACCCCTGGAATCCATTAACTGCTCGCGTTAGTTTGGAATAACCCAGAGGACAAGTTTATTGCTCAAAGGCTTCTCTTTCTTGACTTGGACTTCTCAGTTATGATTTAAAGGGATACTTTACCCAAAAATGAAACTTCTGTCATCATTGACTGACCTTCAAGTTGCTACAAATCTGTATAAATGTCGTTGTTCTGATGAACGCGGAGAGAGATATTTGGAAGAATGCTCGTAACCAAACAGATCTCGCCCCCCATTGACTCCCATAGTAGGAAAAATACATTGGCAGTTAAAAGTCCCCCAGAACTGCTTGCTGTCTAACATTCTTCAAAATATCTTCTTTTGTGTTTAACAGAACAAAGAAATGTATAAAGTATTTTTTCCTGTGCTCTGGGAGTCAATGGGGGGCAAGATCTGTCTGGTTATGAGCATTCTTCCAAATATCTTTCTGTGTTCATCACAACACATTTTTGGATGCAGTATCCCTTTAATAAGTATTTTGTCTCCTAAATTCTCACTATAACATGCGACATGCACAATATAACATTTTACATGACATTTATGCATTTGACACTTGCAAGCAAAATGGATGTTGCATGTGTGTTTCAGGGAAGTGAACCAACGACCTTTGCACAGCAAACACAATGCACCGACCCACAGAAAATCGGATATGGCTATAAATGAGCTATGCCCACCCACGTTTACTCTCCAGGAAACCAATGAGATTAAAAAAGTATATAAGGAAACAAATGTCTGCGTTTTCTCTGATCAGGCTGCACTGACAGGGACATCTTTTACATTTATTCCACAACATTTGCATTGCAAAGTTTCCAATGAGAGTTACCGACAGCATGATTCTTCTCCAAGTAATGTGTAGCACTCTTCAGATCTGAATCCAAAGTTCATATTTGTCTTTAACCTTTGACCTTTGAACGTCTTTTAAACAGTACGTTGTCTCATGGCATACAGGATAAGCCTTACTGGGCAGGTTCCCATAATGCACTGCAAGGCGTGAAGACAACTGAGAATTTGTTTGTTGTGGTTGTGTTTTGGTTGCCGTTGATAAGCTTCTCTTTCTGAAGTCAATGTGTTTAAGGTCAGAGCGTGATCTGTCTCTTGTTGAGTTCATTTGCATCTAGGGATTTTGTGTGTTTTCGTGTCCAAGCTGGGACTGCCAACTGTGGATTTAAAGGGATCGTTTACCTAAAAAAAAAAATTCTGTCATCATTAAGTCATGTTGTTTAAGGTCACCATGAAATCAAACAGGGAAATTCGAAGTGCTTTGAGCTGAAAATTGAGCTCCTCTCCCCCTCTCAACAACAAATCTTCACCACATGACGTAAGCACTATACTCACTGTCAAATTTCAGAGGCCGCTTCGTTTCGTCACGATACGCCAACTTCCGTTTCATGGTGACTTTAAAGTCGGAAGGATTTCCTTTCTTCTGTGGAACACGAATGTGGTTTTAATAGGATTATTAAGATTCTTATGAAGGATTTATAACTAGTACATATAGTACATATGAGTCAACAGTATACTTCATTTCGAGACAGGAAGTTCTTTGTTCGCGCCAAACTGCATCTGAGCTCACATTTTCTTCCGTATCGCACAAGTGAACAGCAGAGGTGAGACACATCTTGTCGTTTATGATCATATTTCCTTCTCATGTTTCTCTCACATTTCTGTTTGATAGAATTTGTTATTGAATTGAATAGTTTTTTGAGTGTTTGATAGGACGACTGAGGTTGGGTTATTTTTGCAAGGTTAGCATGCATGAAATTAGGCAGATTTTAGTTTGTGTCATTCCACAGCTCGCTCTTCAAACGCTAACTGCTTTCTTTTTCAAACAGCCATTTTTAACCAGAATAGCAAAAAAATAACAATAAGCATGAAGTCCTCTCTATTGTGAGTCTTTGAAAATGCAATGTTCATCCACAAAAGCAGCGGCTAAAATAATCACAAAAAATTGGAGGCTTCAAAAGTTTATATATAGCTCAGTGTGAAAGTCTTGTTGGTGGTCTGGAAAAAAATGGTTCTGCAAAACCACAAAAATGATGAAGCTCGAAATTTCCGTACAAAATGTTACGCGGATGAGCAACAGTAGCTTTGTTAAGGCAAACTCATTTCCATGTGGCTTATATAAGTGTAGTGAAATGCTGCCTGTGTTAGATTTCTCTGTGATTACATCTGTCAATGTGAGAAGACTCAACAGGTGAGAAGACTCAACAGCTCAGAGAGATACAACCGTGTGATTTGTTAAGGGAAATTATATAATATAAGTATGAATATTATCATTATTTTGATGAAAGAGAGTCCACTGTAATCCAGTAGGGCATAATGTGCATAAGAACAGTATATAATTATGAATATGCAATGTTGAGAGGATCTGAAAATCTGTTATGGTATGTGTGTGTACAAAAATAATCTAAAAACTAGTGAGAGAGACAGAGAGAGAGAGAGAGAGAGAGAGAGAGAGAGTGTGTGAGTGAATGAGAGAGAGAGAGAGAGAGAGAGAGAGACAGAGAGAGAGTGTGTGAGTGAATGAGAGAGAGAGAGAGAGAGAGACAGAGAGAGAGTGTGTGAGTGAATGAGAGAGAGAGAGAGAGAGATAGAGAGAGACAGAGAGAGAGTGTGTGAGTGAATGAGAGAGAGAGAGAGAGAGAGAGAGAGACAGAGAGAGAGTGTGTGAGTGAATGAGAGAGAGAGAGAGAGAGAGAGAGAGAGAGAGAGGAGAGAGAGAGAGAGAGAAGAGAGAGAGGACAGAGAGAGAGAGAGTGTGTGAGTGAATGAGAGAGAGAGAGAGAGAGAGAGACAGAGAGAGAGTGTGTGAGTGAATGAGAGAGAGAGAGAGAGAGAGAGAGAGACAGAGAGAGAGTGTGTGAGTGAATGAGAGAGAGAGAGAGAGAGAGAGAGAGAGAGAGAGAGAGAGAGAGAGAGACAGAGAGAGAGTGTGTGAGTGAATGAGAGAGAGAGAGAGAGAGAGAGAGAGAGAGAGAGAGAGAGAGACAGAGAGAGAGTGTGTGAGTGAATGAGAGAGAGAGAGAGAGAGAGAGAGAGAGAGAGAGAGAGAGAGAGAGAGAGACAGAGAGAGAGTGTGTGAGTGAATGAGAGAGAGAGAGAGAGAGAGAGACAGAGAGAGAGTGTGTGAGTGAATGAGAGAGAGAGAGAGAGAGAGAGAGAGAGAGAGAGAGAGAGACAGAGAGAGAGTGTGTGAGTGAATGAGAGAGAGAGAGAGAGAGAGAGAGAGAGAGAGAGAGAGAGAGAGAGACAGAGAGAGAGTGTGTGAGTGAATGAGAGAGAGAGAGAGAGAGACAGAGAGAGAGTGTGTGAGTGAATGAGAGAGAGAGAGAGAGAGAGAGAGTGTGTGAGTGAATGAGAGAGAGAGAGAGAGAGAGAGAGAGAGAGAGAGAGAGAGAGAGAGAGAGAGAGAGAGAGAGGGTTAGAGAGAGAGAGAGAGATAGAGAGAGATAGAGAGAGATAGAGAGAGAGAGAGAGAGATAGAGAGAGAGAGAGAGAGAGATAGAGATAGAGAGGGGGGAGGCAGCTGCAGAGAGATCACTAACGTTGGAACGACTGGGATCCGGAAGCAGCTCTTAACGTTTTCTGAGAAGACGGAATGAAAACGACCCAGAGCACAAATAACTAACCTGAATAATGAGACCATAGAATTGCAAAACGGAGAAATATAAACATAATCAGAATCACATCGATTTAAAAAATCGTGTTTACTGCACGTTATTTCTCCTTCGCTTGCGTGCAAGCGTCGCCTCAGCCCATGAGCTCGCGCTAATCGCATTTGACGAGCCCTTCAGGTGAGCCTTTTTTTACACATGTACACCATTCAACGCTCATTTTTTGTGCAGTGTTTTGTGTTTTTACCTTCATAAATCGTTTTTCGTTGTTATTTTGTTAACACTGTTTTCGCTCGCGCCTGTTTAAGGCATCGTCATGTGAGCTAACGTGGCTAATGTTAGCATAGCTGCTAAATGCAACGTAACGTAACCGTTTAATCCCCCTTTTAAAAACGCAACATTATATTTGACGTTAGTTTTCTAAATAATGCAGTGAAATGCGTAATATGGTTATTTGTTTTGATAACAGGGTTGTCGTTATAATGTCAGATTGTCTGCCGAGCTCAATGACGTTTTAAAGTAATATCTGTCATTGCATAAAATATTATATTTGATGTTTAAATGTTTTTTTTAAATGATTGCAGATTGTTGAATCGATGGTGCAGTTGTAATGTGTCTCGTTTGCTTCAGTTTGTCCATTATTTCCACCCATTGAAAGAAGTGAAAACGAAAGTGTTTTTGAACACGTTTCATAATCTCATCATTGCTGTATAATGGCTTTAAATTGAATTGTTTTGTGGCTTTTCAAGGTCAGCAGGTTTTAGGCACCTATTGTGCTGCCTTCTCAAATATATTTCTAGCAATTTAAAGTATGTAAAAATTTTTTTTAATTTAAGTATCATCATAAAATAATTTCAAAATCTACTACACTGTCTATCTCGAATTCATTTTCAGGCATTCAAGTCTTTGTGTGTAAGCTGAACACGCTCCAAATGATTTCATCAATGCAAATAAATGAACATTATTTCCATGATAGACTGGAAACTAGTTGTACTGGTTAGGTTGGATTCTCTCTTGCATTGAGAAACAGATCCCAGCAGAACTGGTTGATATGTTATTGGCAGCTGTTGACAGTTCTTGCTTTCAGTGCCAATGCAAATACAGCGATTATATGAACACGAGTGTACATCCTGATATCTGTCCCACAATAAATTACACCTTCGGTCATTAAATTTGAGTTCTTGTGTTACTAGATAAATATAATAATGCTGACTGCAAAGTGAAGCATTTATCTAGAGACGTGAAAATGATTTTAACTTGTTGTAAGTGAAAGTTTACGTGTATTAAAATGCTTGAAATTGAAAGGAAGTCTGTCTTGCACGCTTAAAAACTGCCATTCTCTTGATTTTGAGATGAGGGCTTTTGAGATTTCCGGGACATCGTGTAAATTAAATCCTGTCCTTCATCTTTGTGGTTATCTGTCTGTCTGCTGTATGCTCTTGTGTGTTCTTTCATTAATATTTAGCAAGTAAGTAGTCCACACGATGCAAATGGATACATGCATTCTATGCACATTGGCGGTCATATACATAGAAACTAAATGCACTTGACCGTCTGCAGTTATCCGTTTATCTCATTTATTGTTGTGAAATCCAGCACACTTGTTTGAAGACAAATATTGTTTTGACTCGGTTGCATCAGTTACCGTAAGAATTGTGCAGTCGGGTTACTGCAAGTTATTTCAGGTAATCATTATCAGTACTGCTGCATTTCCTTTTTATTGAGGAAAGATTATTAGGGAATATAAAGGTTTACGCAAACACATGTTCTCAGACACAAGAGAAACAGCCTCAGGTATGAAGTCTGATGGTGGGAAGTGAAAGTATTCACTCCAGGTCGATTTAACGCATAACTTGTACATACGTTTTGGGGGATTGTTAACTTGGCCAAATTGCTTTCATTTGTAAAAAATGAAATAAAAATGAAGGTTTTGTGTGCCTCTCATCCTGCTTCTTAGATCTTTGTTGAATAAAATATACAAACACAAATCCTTTCAAGTATACTTCTGTTGCTGCAAAGTTCAATGTGTGATACCTTTTGCAATAATAAATGAATGACACTGTTTTTTTTTTTCAGGTCTAAAATATTCTGAGTACGAAGATGTCTAAGCCCCCGAATTCTGCATCTCGATCTAGGTCTAGATCACGATCTTATACCCGTTCACACTCAAGGAGCCGATCTCGTTCAAGGTCCAGAAAGCGTCGCTACAGGTAGACAAATCCCTGGGTTTGACTGCATTCAGTAATGGGGGGGGGGGGTGTAATATTTATGCCATGATTAATGGAAACATATGTAAAATGTTGTTTTAAATTTAGTAATTGCGCACTTGGTGCATTTATATAATAAGTGCCGGTGTGCCAATCCAATCCATGGGGTGATTTTAATCCACAGTAGGGTCACAGAGCAGAGAATAACACAAGTCAGAAAGCAGCTGCAGTAAAGCCCTCTCTCCTGCCCTTGACTCAGAGTCATTAATACTCCACCAGGATGAGTAACCATGGTTGCTATTTCTCTTCTGTACCATTCCAACCCTTTTGTTGTTGTTTTATGTGTGTGGTGGTAGGCTTGTACCTCTTTCCACAGCCTGTGGGTTTTCCCACATCTTAATGTTTTTGTTATTCACCTTTTTAAAATGAAAAGACAAAGACACCACAGCATTGTTGTCTGATGTTTGTTTGGTCACAGTACCTTGTGCACGGTGTGATTCTGTTGGTTGTAAAAAGAAAATGTAAAACTTTATAGATTGTTGCAGTTCCTCTACTGGAAATGTCCACTTTTTATATAAATGTTGTTTATGGGTTGATGCTGGAGACAAACATTATCCAGTTCAATCTTACATTATTGCTGTAAGAACAGCATTCGTTGTAAAATTCACGGTAAGTGATATAGCACGTCGTCAAGAAATACAGTGAATGTTTTTAACAGGCTTTCTTATTGAAAATATCACAAAAGAAACTGGTCAGTGGTTCTCTGGTGCCCCCAAGTGGTCATAACTGTGTCTTTCTCTCTCTCTCTTTCATCTTGCTGTTCTCTAATGTCTCTGCAAAACTTTTCTCTTTTTCCGTTCCTTAAGTTCCAGATCAAGATCCCGTTCCCACAGCGGAGAGAGAAGAAACTATCCTTCCCGAGATTTTCAGAACAACCGTGGGTATAACCGTGGTTTCCGTGGTTACCGGAGACCCTTTCAGTACAACCGTGGCAGAGGACGTGGCTACTTCCCTCGAGGAAACTTCCACAGAGGTGGCGGCTATGGTTACCGCCCAAACAACTGGCACGGCCATAGAGATCAGCAGCAGCCCTACGACCACTCTCATAGTCCCAGGAGGGGTCGCTCTCGCTCACACTCGCCCCGAAAGCGCTCGGGAAGCCGAAGCCGCTCCCACCATTCCGACAAATCATCTTCTGGACACTCCAGACGCTCCAGCTCTTCCTCCCGCTCCTCGTCCCCACGACGTCGCAGCTCCGGAAGACCCCCCTCCAAGGATGCCAAGGGAAGGGGTTCACCCGGTGAAGGCAAGGCACCTTCCAAGGAAGCATCGAAGCCTAGAGGAAGCACTCCAGAGGACTCCACAAGCAAATGGGAACAACAGAGCGATAATGATATCAGTCCCAAGCGCTCGGGCAATTCATCGTCTGGAGGTGGTCAATCGGAGATCAAAGTGACCACATCTGGAGGTGCTGGCAATGGTGGTACACTGTGGCGTAGCATCGCTCCTGCCAATAAAAGCCCACCGGTGAAGACATCACCCTCAACCGGCTTCGGGTACTTTTCTAAGGACGATTTGAAGGCAGGGGGGGACACATCGGCGTCCATCTCGACGGCGTTCAAAAAGTATGTGGAGTCTTCTTTTGTTTAGGCTTTCGATGTTTTCCCTCTCTTTCCTTTGTCCTCCTCGAGTTTTTAACGATTATCATCATTCTCTCAAATGTGTTTAGCCTTTGTACAGCAACAAAGATCCTTGGAAGAATAGAGCTTATAATGGAAACCAGCTAATTTCAAACTCAAATATCATTCCAAATCTTGCTGGGAGTTTTCCTGTGCTATGAGGTTGTTTGCAATCCCATAATTTAGGAGATAAAGGGTTAATGATGTAAGTATGGATAAAAACAACCCATCCTGGTCAGTGGTGTCTGCATTGCTGCAAAATTGAATCTAGCGCATGTATTTCATTGTCTTTAGTGTTTTCTGTTGCAAGTAACTTTTCTTATCTCACTGTGACTTTTCAGAGGATTCTGTGAGAAACCCTGTGCCTGGTTTGATCATTCAGTGTTGTCTCATACAATCGGCTCATGTAAAGCCTTATTTACGTGTGATCTTTCAATTCAGGTTTTTGGCAGAAAAGAAAAAGCCCACGTCAGACAGGGATAACGACAGAGGCGAGACTTTAAGCTCTGCTTCCGGCCACTACGAGAAGATGGGCAATAAGTCCAGGGGAGTTTTCGACGGGTCGGATGCCGGCTACGACGGCTCGAAGACTGATAAAGGTCTTCCGTTTCTGGACGCTGAGGAAGAGGAGTACCGCCAGGAACTGAAAGACAGGAAGAATGAGGAAGAGTCCAAGTACAAGGACAAAATCCCTCTCTCCATGCGAGACATAGCCGAAGAGCGTTTCGGGAAATGGGACGACTCCGCATATCACCCCAGCAAAGATTCATCGCGGAGGGACGAAGAAGTCGAGGAGGGACTGGACGAGGAACTGTACCGCAGCCGAAAGCATGCAAGAAAGGAAGAGAAGGCTGCCAAGAAGAAAGAAAAGAAGAAGAGCAAGCTGAATCCGTCCTCGCCGTCATTATCTGAGAATAAAGCCAAGATGTTGTTTCCGGCTGCAAAAGAGCGTTCGGCCTCACCTAAATCCTCAGTGAAGAAAGAGCCGCAGTTTAATTTCAGTATAAAAGCATTTGCTGAAGATGGAGGGAGGTATGTGTGCGCTCTTCTTGTTTCATTTATTTTACATTTGTCTGTTTTCATATAAGCACTGTGCACCTGGTTTAACTCTCACTGCATTCAGCTCCTCAGGTGCGTTAGCTAAAGAGAGACGTTTGTCACGGGAACTCATGCACCCGACTAAAAAAGATCACGAGGAGTTTCGTTCAATCTTTGAACATGTGCAGTCCGCTCAGCTTCGCAGGAGCCCTTCAGAGCTGTTTGCTCAACATATTGTCACCATTGTACATCATATAAAAGGTAATTTCAGTCTTAGCTGGTTGTTTCATTTGCCTCCTGCACTTGATTCAGGGTTTGATCTAATTTTTATTTGATTCACTTTTCGATGTAATGACATTTAGAAAATGGCTTTCTCATCTTCTGCACAACATTTGATGGTTGTCTCATTTGCCTCCTCTACTTGATTCAGGGTTTGATCATGTTTTATTTACATTTCAATGCAATGACATTTGGAAAACGGCTTTCTTACCTTGTGAACGCAGCCCAACATTTCCAGTCCTCTGGGATGAGTCTGAGTGAGCGATTTGGAATATACCAAAGAAAAGCTGCAGAGATGGAATCGATGAAGCAGAGGAGGAGTCCTGAGATCCACAGGTAGGTGTTAAACACTACAAGCAGAAATAGAATAATGGAGATTCTCAATCGTGGTTAAGTTGCCTGGTTCTCTCGTTCCAGTTTTAATCCATCTCTGTGTTCTTTCACAGGCGAATCGATGTGTCTCCCAGTGCTTTTAAGAAGCACTCTCACCTGTTTGAGGAATTTGACGAGAGCGGCTACAAGGTGACGCAGCGTTTTCAAATCTGAAATTCCTGCCCAAATGTGTACCAGCTGAAACAGCAGAAATGTGCTATGATGTGTATAATGCTAATACACAAGAACCCCGATCTCAGTGTTGTATTACCGAGCGCTACGCTCTCACCCTTCAGCCTTTGTCGTACGATTAATCGCGGGCACGTTCTTGCCTAAGCAAAATGGCTAATGGAAGTGACTATTGAGCCTGTGTCCAAGCCTTTCACTGGACCGCTAATCGATACCCATAGTAAGTATAATCTCCTCGTGAATGTGTTTCTAAAAAAAGTAGGGCTCAGTACTAATCACTGTAGGGAAAGCTGGAGCATGCTGCTTTCCTGTGAGATCTGTGCGGTTTTCTGTCCTCAAGTGTAATAGACGTATGTCATATTTTCAACGGGTGTCCCAGATATAAAACAAAATGGAGTTTCAGGTTATTCCTGAAGATGGCCAACAGGTGGCACCTTTCAGCTGGGGTTTTATATTCGTGGTCATAAGGATACTGTTGATTTTGTGCAATGTCACAACTATGCTATCCCTAACACTTCAATGTGGTTAAAGGGAAATTCATATTTAAAGGTTAAAACATGAAGTTCTTTTTTGGAGTTTCCGGAGTGTCAAGTGCCTTTAGGCCGTTACTTTGAATTTCAGTACCAACTGCCGTAATCCTTTATAAAGTTTCCATCATGAACACGCTCATATAGTGGAATTGCAGTACTTCTGACTGTACACGAATGTGATGTGAACTTGAGTTTCCCTTCACTTTACGCTGTGTTTATTCCAACGAAACGTATTAACTGTTTGGGATTTTGTGTCTCCACAGGATCATGGTAAAAAACATGACGCTGATTCATTGGACCTTCGATTGGCCATTGAGCGCCGTAAAAAGGATCCTAAACGAGACGGGGGAAAGAGTTCAGCCGGGTCACGCACGCCCAGCCATGAGCTCTCCCCTAAAGGTTCCTCCAAACACAAGAAATCAAAGTAAGTTTGCAGAAGTTATGTTTGCATACTGCCGTTATGAGGCATTAAATCCGGTACCATGCTGTCTTCACACATGCATTGATTCTGGCTGCATCCTCAGTGCAATATGCGTGTTCATTGTTGACCTTCTCACAGACTGTGATCAAGGCCAGTCCCTCTCTCCCTCGCTGTTATCACAAAATGGCTGAGACGTTAACTGGAAGCTCTCTGTTCTTCTGTCACACCACGTGTTAAGAACTGACTCGGTATTTCACTGTCTGTAATTGAGTGGTTGTTTTTAACTGCCTTCTCCTCTGATGTTTTTTTAAGGAAAAGCAAGAAGAAACGTGAGCGCTCGCCTTCATCTTCCTCATCTTCATCTTCCTCTCCCTCCCCCCATCCGTACAGAGAGAGGGAGTATTATACGGAAGATCACATGGAGGGTGGAGGGATCTTTAATAAGGCCCGTCTGGGGTCCAGAGAGTTCCATGGGCCCCGTGACTATGAGGGTCACATGGACCGGGGTTATGAGAGGGGCAGAGGAGGGTACGACCGCGGAGGATATGACAGGGGTCGAGGGGGTTACGACCGTGGATTTGTAAGTGCTTCCGCGTTCTCTGTAACCATGAAATGACTTTTAAAAACATAATTTTATCTGCTATTTGTTATGGTTAGCATTGACCATACATGTAAACAGTTCTGTAGAAAGTGATTTTTCACGACTTGTTTTGAATCTGTTTAGAAACTTATTGATCTGCCTCACTGTCTTTAGACTTTGTACTTCACTATATGTTGAAATAAGCCATTTTTGCTCATCATACTTGGTGGATAAAAATGTTTGTTAAAGTAGTATTATTGTTAGTTGATACTATTTCTAACT
The DNA here is from genome assembly GCA_029783895.1 of Triplophysa bombifrons. Taxonomy (NCBI): domain Eukaryota; kingdom Metazoa; phylum Chordata; class Actinopteri; order Cypriniformes; family Nemacheilidae; genus Triplophysa; species Triplophysa bombifrons. The sequence goes on from CM056469.1 coordinate 19,587,523, forward strand.
CTCTTCAACACTGAATAAAATATTTACAATTAACATTTTCTTGCATCTGTCTGCCATTTTACTTTATGCATTGCATTCTGGGATTGCTTGGATATACATTTATTCTTTTAGCGGTTGCATTTATCCATAGCGCCTCGCAAATGAGAGCGCATTTAACATTTGTATTTATTTACATTTGTAGGTTCATTACGATAGTCCACTTAAATTGACCTGTAGATTAAACTGTAGTTGTCCTGCATTTGCAGCCCAGAATGAGAGGTAGAGGATGGAACAGGGGAAATTACCCTGGAAACACCACCAATAATAATCCTCAAAATATGGCAGGTCCATCTCGCCCCCCAGAGGAAGAGTGGGACCCAGAATACACCCCCAAAAGTCGCAAGTACTTCCAGGTGAGCGGAGTTTTGTTTTCACTTCAGTAAGTAGCTGCCGAAATCGTTTTGTGTATATACTGACATTCTCTGTCTTCTGCAGCACGATGATAGAGACAAAGAAGCTGAGATGAAGTGGTTGGACACTCGGGGGCGTGGCAGAGGGGGTTTCCCACGTGCGAGGGGCACGTTCATTGTTCGCAAGGGTGGCGGCAGCCCCAAGTGGACCCATGACATGTTCCCGGGCAACACTGATGGAGGAGACATGGGTGACGGAAACGCAGACCATAGCCTTAAAGATGACGACAAATCTGGGGGAAGTCCTGCTTCCAAGCCATAGACATTATTGATAGCATCCATCTTCACCTGTCTGTTCACAACCGTAGTGTAAGAGCAGCTAGTGTGACATGAGCCACTCTGAGAACAGCAGGTGTGTTACTGCAAAATGGTAGAACAGTTTGATTAGACAAACATTCTACAATTTCGTTCATATTTTTATCTTTTCTATGTTTTTTAAGGTTATAGGAGGTATTTTATGTTTTCTCTATGAGTGATGGTAAATAAGTAATTGGTCCGTGTGTAAGAAGGTACCTTGGGAAGGATGAGCAGCAGATGTTGGCTTTAATCCTTACAGGTTGCAAATTGATTTTCGTTTTAAAGAAAGTGCAATAAAAAACTGCACTTGTGCCTTAGAATTAACTTGGAATGTGTTTAATTTCAGTTTTAGTTTTTATGCATGTAAAGCCATGCATGTGAAATCATATATAATTTTGACTACTTTTATTTGATCATTCTTATTGGACTTTTCCCCCCGTGGACCAATACACTGTGTACTGGGCCGATCTTCTTCAGACGTTTGGCGGTTTAAAAATGTACATATATTCCTTCTAAATTGGTTCTCCATCATATTTAACGTCCAAGGAAACTTTTTGAGGTTAATGACACCACTAATAGTAAAAAATAAACAATAGACAATTGCTTTGTGAAACTTTTCTATGTCAAGTATAAAAACCCCTGTTTCATCAAATTTTAAAGTGTTTCCAAGGATTGCGAGACTTATTGCAGACTTTGTACGTAAACAAAATACTGTTTAACCAAAATATGTGATGGTTATCACCTGCATGTTTAGATGTGGTACATATTGCCATCATCACATTTGGCCTGAATTTTTTCCATTGGTTTGCATGCTGCAGTGTACAGATATGCTGCTGTCTGTAGTTCATGAAATTACTGTAGCGCTGTGATTATTCTGCTAACATGTACAAACTACTCAGTCTGTGCTTTTGATCCCCACGATTAATCCGAAATAAAACAAAACGTCCTCTGTTATAAGTCATTTGTTTTCATTGAAAGCTGCATTGGCAATGCGAGAGATTTAAAGTTGTAAAGTTATTGCTGCTCCTAACGAAATTATTCCGGTTACATTTATTCAATGAGATAAGAAGGCTTTATCACATTTTAAATAAATGACATTTTTTATTTTGGGGTGAAATATCACTAAGTTTTCTGTGCATATATCTGGATAAAAATGCTGTACATAAAAGCAAAGTATACAAAAGCACTTTGAATGGAAATTACTGGATCCTAAAATGCACTTTAAAAATCCAACCACAAAAACCTCAAATGCAAAACAAATTCCAAACTCCATCCTTCAAATGAACATTTAAATTAGAATTTGGTCAACAAATCTTCAGCGGTATTTCAAAGTGTCTTTCAGGCGAAAGAGTATGCCCTAAATGTAGTGTACTCGACCGAGCGTGCCCGTTCCAGTGAACAGAACATCAGGCTGTCCGTTCCTCCAGATCTCCCTCACGATTCTCTCTCTCTCCTCCAGTCTCCTGGCTCTCTCCAGCTCCTCTGCAGACGTAAAGACGTTAATCCTTTTAATAGTCCCGTTCAGCTGGTTCTGATCGCTCACTGTGACCGTCGGGACCTCTAAGTGCTCAGCGTCTACTTCACTGTCTTCCTTTTCTTCCTCGTTGGATTCTTTAAGGGGTCTTTTGTCGAGTAGGGAGGGGGTCTTTGCCTTTGAACGTGGCTTGCAGGTGATGCCCAGAATGAGAAGAACCAGGGCCACCAGAAGACCAGAACATACACCAAACATGAAGTACAGCGCAAAGCTCTCTGTGTTTGCTGGGGGCAGATTCAGAAAGCGTAACTGTTAAGTTATTGCAAAAATGATGTCAGTATTTATTCACCCTCATGTTGTTCCAAAACCTGTATATAACACTTTCATTTGTGGACCGCGAAAGAAGATGTTTTGAGAAATATCTCTGTGGTTTTTTGTTCATACTAAGTCAATGGGATTCAGTGTTGTTTAATTATCAACATTGGTGAAAATATCTTCTTTTGAGTTCTGACACAGGTTCGAAATGACATGAGGGTGTAATGACATTGTTCTTTTTTGGAAGAAAATCTCAACGTTTTATTGATCTCAACACCAACAGCATTTCCACATTTTTTTACTATAAAGTCCTTTGTGTATTTTCAAAAAGGTTTGTACCTTTTCTGGATCGTAAACATATAGAAACATTCTTAGAGAAATATTTAAGCCATTTCTCATGAAGTCGGAGGCGCGAAGCCAAATCAAACAGAACACTTAAATTCTTGGCTTTGGTTCTTGGGGCGAGGAGTGCGAATGGACAAGGGATATTTTTTGAGAAAACAAAGTTCAAAGAATCCCTTTCAAAATCTTTGACAATACTCATACAGGCACGTTTCAGAATTTCATTTCTTAACCTTTACACAGTAAAGAGGTCTTACCTTTGATATGAGCGTAAGTAGCCATGCTGTTACTCAACAGCTCCATGTCTTTCTGAACTGGGTTCATTTTCAGTCTTTCTCCTGAGCACTTAAAGATTCTTTAAAGCTAAAAGTAGCTTCCTCAATTTTATCTCGCGGTAGTCTTCAGCTCCTGTGGTGAACAAATATATATACATCACTAACATTCTCTACCCTAAAAAATAATACTATAGTTGTATGGACAAACCCTTCTGTTGGGTTTAAATAAACTGGGTTGTTCCATTGTTGTGTCAAAAAAGGACATTTTGTAAATTCCTTTAATCTTCCAGTTTGGATATTTTACCCTTACAAAAATATATGTTATAATGAGAATATCCTGGAGAATATAATGCGATATTTTAACTAATGCAAGCTATTTTCTAATATATGAAAGGTGTCAATTTCTTATATAATATAAAGAGTTTGGTTCCAAACTGAGATAACTCCATTTTTATGTGTTTTAATGTGGATTCCAATTAACATCAATCAAACTGCAGTTGGTTTGTTTTGGTTTAAGACATAATAACCTTAAAAATACAGATAACTAACACAAGAAAACACAAGAAAAACATGATAAAAAACTGAGTTATCTCATTTTGTAACCAAACTCCTCATATATTATTGTATATATATTCTGTATATTTTAAAATGTTAAATTTATATATTTTTTTCATTTATATAAATGATAATGAGGTGAAATATTATAATGTTTTTTACGTTCTGGGGTGGTTTCCCAGAAAGGGATTGCCTCAAACCAGGACTAGGCCTTAGTTAAACTAAGACATTTAAGTAGTTTTTACCAGCATGTCTTACAAAAAACATGACTTGTGTGCATTTTTAAACAAAACAATGGCTCTGATTTTTTTAAACAGCTGTTTCTAGTTTAGACAGCTCCAACATTTAGTCTACGACTAGTCTTAACTAAACCGCCCCATTGTGATATGGATTTTGATTTGCGATACGTTATGTTATTTATGATTACATGAACTCTGGTCTCTTTCAGGTCAAATGTTTTGAAAAATCCCTTAAGCGCCATATAAACACTGGTAATAGTGATACTTGTCTTAGCAAACTCTTAGCAAAAAAAAACTTCCTGACCATGCACAATTTGACAAGTACTTCCCCCTGAGGCCCCTGAGGCTGAAGTTGCACTAATTGTGTCATTAGTCTCAGTTACCCGTAAGAGCAAAGCAGTAAAATATCCATATTATTCCCCACGGGCCATTTGTTGCTGTTGTTGTCATTGTATTGACCCGAACCTCGCTCTGGGCTCCCACAGACTTTTTAACTTTTCCCACAGGAACAGAATTCCAGCTTTCGCATGTGTGCTCGGGTTCTGCGTGGGACTCTTCCCTGGGAAACTGGGTAGATTCCAGATTGTGTCACTCTCTCCGAGATAGAAGACAGTATGAGGGGATTAAAGCTGAACATCTGGATCAGGATTTCCCAAGCAAACATGGGAAAATCTTCTCTGCTCCATATACTTATATTTACATTTATTCATTCAAAGATAATGAACCCCACAAGCAATTTATTAAACAAGTGAGGAAAAAACGGATCTTTAGGTCTATAAATGCACTGACTCCCAGTGCGTCTCCACATCATAAAGTCTACAGCGGCTGAGACCACGCTGAGACCACGCTGAGATGACGGAAGACTGGTGTTATTGTCTTCCTGTTTGTTTCCTCATGGGGCCTGTAATTACAGCACACTTTAATCTTCACCACAGTCTCAGACGCCCTGATCTCTATCTGACACACTCTTGGCAGGACAGAGACACATGTTGAAGTACACTATAGTACTTTTTGTTCGCTCTGGTTGCTTTATATACTGCTCAACTAGAAAGAGATCCTCAGATTAACCAGGGGCTTATTTATCACGATGTGACCATAAACCAGAAAAGTCATAAGAACTTTTAAGCAACAGACAGTTTGGTCGGCAGATTAAAAAAACAGTAAAAAATGCATAAAAATAAATTGATTAAAACATTTCAAGTCGAGCATTAAAACTGCAAAAAAAGAGAAAAGTATTTAAAAGCAATACCACATGCGTATTTTAAGATCCTTGTTAGTTATTCCCCTAATTTTTTTAAGAGAAACACTAGAGACACTTAAACCTTGAACTTCATCAAAACAAAGAGTTTGAAAGAACAAAATCAAAACAGTCGAGCATGTTTTTGCAATCAACTTCAATATTGTATAATTCTGTGAAGTTCTGAAGAGTTCTGAAGAGTTAACAAACACAAAAAACAATCTGATTCACAATTGAAAAGCAGGGATTACACACATGGCCTGTTTAAATGTGTATAAGTTTTACATATATCCCTTAAAGATGCCAGACAAGAACTTTTAAACATACCATCTCCCATCCCTCAGATCTCTTCCCAGAAAAGCAAACCTGCAAAAGCTCTCCAGATGTCTGGAAAACGTGCTGATCTCATGTTTTCATACATTCTCTGTGTTTTAAAGCGTTTCTTCAGCAAAAAGCTAAAATGAAGTATTTTATTTTTACTTTAGAATATTTTTACCTTTTTAGTAAAATGTCTGCATGTGCAAACTCACTGCCACAGTGCTATGGTTTCCAAATATGGAGAAGTCTTCATATTTTCACATAACCATACTGTATTTTAATATGACTTCAATGCACGCGAATATACAGTAAGTGATTTCCCATTTTCATATCGAACAGAATTAAAGACATTCCTCAAAATATCTTCTTTTGTGTTCCACAATCATGCAAGGTACAGATGACACATAAATGAAGGAAATAAATGATGACAGTTTTTGAGTGAACTACCCCTTTAAGATTAAGAATTACAAGTGTTATTTAAACATCAAAAATAGGTTTCATTTGTACTCAAGAGTTAAAACTTTCTTACCTTTGCCAACGAACCGTCATTTCTGAGTGTTCTTCTGTTTTAATCATCACTCCACTTAAGATTAAAACCCAGAAATTGTCTGAAGGACGAGTCGCATATCCACAGGGCACAGACGGGGTGAACTCAACACATCAGAAGATGAAGCAGGAACGCTGAACACTGAGAGGTGTGTATGTCATCTGGAACACTCTCTCTCTCTCTCTGACTGCTCTTTCACACATATCTGCGTCTGACCAGAAGCAGCCCTCTGTGGTCACAAACACAGTTTCTCTCTCACTGGGAGAAGTGTAAAGGGAGGTGTTTCCTCTCACATGAGAAAATATAGTAAGGGAGGAGTACACGGCGTGGCACTAGAATTTACATTCTTACGGTGGCATTTCACACCCACTGGATGCCGGATCCGTGAACACATTCTTCCTCATGTCTGTGTGTGTTGTATTGGACAGCCCACAGTTAGTTTTTCTCTAGTGTTGGAGTAAATGTACTTTGTATTTTTATCAGACTTTGTTTGGAATTGACACGAATCCAAATCAACCGTATAGCATCATAGAATTTTTAGCTATTTTAATTATTTAATCAAGTATGTTTTCCTATTGTGCTTGATGATTTATTTGTGATCGATATTTTATTTCATTTGTTCTGATTTGTATTGTTTTCAATTAATAATTTTAGTACCTCAACTAGTACCTTTCAAAGTTATTGCTGAGTTAACATTTCTTGTAACGTGATTGGTTATGGACAGTGGTTCCACACGACAGAAATATGTTATCTGTACTCAAATACTGAACTAAACTGAGTCAACCAAACTTGAAGCAATTAAGTTCTTCCTATTAAAAGTATTTAAGTAGAATTAAAATGTTTCCATAATGCGGAACCACTGTCCATAATTGAATTAAGTTACTTTAAGGGATGACATTTTCTGATATTGCTGTTATTTTTAACACACACAAAATAAGCTAAATACAGCTTTTATTGTTAGGAGATAATTGTGTTGTGTTAACTTGATTTATTTTAGCACATTGAACAAGCATCAAATATTCTTTTGAGCTACTTGATTGAAACATTTTCATTTAAAATGTAAACATTTAGCCAAGCCAAACAATGCAATGGTGTTAAAACAAATTGAATTGTTTAAATAAAGTGAACAGTATCGTAAAATCATTATTATTCTGTCTTCTTTTTTAACCTTCAGATGTTGACACTTAAATTGTGTCTCTTAGCCAGGTTAGGCTTGATCAGGGTGAACCGGACAGCCTCTGAGGCAGTACACGTGCAACAGGCCAGAGAGATCTGTGTGTTCAGGGATAAAGCTGTGGGGTGGAACAGGAAATGTCTGCAGCGGGCACACAGCCGGTGCTTGAGGCTAACTCTGGATTAAAAGAACTCTTTGTGCTCCTGTCTGAAGAGATGTGGACACCTGAAGAGAACCGAGTGTCGTCTAGACCCTGCTGGCAACGGCTGTCTTTGAAAGCACTGTACACTGGGCCGGGCTTCTTGTGTAAGGGCGTTTATTGAGCCCAAGAGGCCGTCAATGTGGCCAACATACTCCTCTGGGCAATGCATGCTGGGATTTTGAGGACATATACATGACACAAGTGTGGAATGATTCTCAAGTGCATTTCTTCCTACACCGAAAATTCCCAGCACGCACCTTTCAATATGTGACTATAAAATAGTGAATTCTTATTAGATATAGTTTAATTATTGATAAGGAAACTAAATTAGCTAATTTTTATAGGTTTACATAAAATGCACACTTAACCATATTCATTTTCAAACTGATGTACTACAACTTAAGAAGGGAAATTGGACCTTGCACTTCTCAACTGTTCATTTTCATGTTGTTATGTTATTGTTTACCAGAATACTGTTTGGATGTGATTGAGGCTTGTGTTTGGACAGGGATGATGGTCGAGTCATTTCAAAGCCTGTGATTATGTGGCGACCGAAAAATCTGTTTTTCCCTGTGCTATGGCATGTGATATTCCTGAAGGAAAATAATATTGTTCCACAATTAGATATACAATCTCACGCCCCGCTGACCACAAGACAAAACGGGCATTTTGGCAGACAAAATGAATAGACTTTTCCTTCGGTTTGAATCACAATAATAGCTTTACTTCAAAGACGGCTACACTTCTTAGTTGCTTAATTCAAGATCTTACAAAATTAAAGATGTCTGCCAAATGAATAATTGTATATATTCCAGTTTTTTGACAACAAAAGGAAATATGGGTATGATAAAAACTCTCAAGTGGCCAAAATTATTTGACCGATATACAATTCTTTGCTGTTGCAAATTAAAAGTAATGAGAATATGGGACATAAATAAATAAATGGTCATTTTTTATTGCATTTTAGACCACCGGAACAAAAACAGCATCCACGGACATTTCTTAACACATAAACAAAATAAATATACTACAAAAAAAGTCACAGGTGACATCTACTTCTTCTTCGAGTACTCTTTCCTTCCACCACCTGCTCCAAAGTTGCGCACGCGGTGTATTTTGGTGAGCTGGGTCTGTATGGTCTCTATGATGTTCATGTGATCTGGGATGTGGACGTAGCGCACGTTTCGTCCCGTAATGAACAGATCGTCCATTTGCGACACGCGTCCACGCCGGTCCCTGTACACAACCTCTTCCAGACGGATATTCATGAAGGCGTCCACGTTAATGACGCGTCCTCTCGCCGTGCTCTCGTCTCTGAGGTCCACGGTGGTCACCTGTCCGTTCAGACCCTGCAGAAGGACCACCAGGCTGTTCTCAGCGATGGTGCGCTCACGGAGCGAATGGGTCACCTCCATGATCACCTGTGGCCAAAAGAGTGGTTCAAACGTACAGCTACATTCTTCTGTAAATGAACTTATTAAAACTTTAACATTTCATGCACTTTGCAACTTCCAGATTCAATCACACGAATGACGCAAGGAATCGGACAGATCCTGCTTCACAACATCGACAATTACAATGATTTAGTTCGCTTTTAAACCTGTTACTTACTCACATCTATTTTTAAAATGAAAATATTCCGGAATCTCACGCGAGCACACTTGTTTACATCACATTCGCGCGCTTCTGTGCAGCGTAGCGTTAACGCGTCATCGACATGAGCCAACATGCGACGGAGGGTCAGCGTCGCCGCCATATTGGGCAGGGCAAAAGTGTCCTTGAAACACATGCATATAACGTGAAAGCTTAGTTTTTTTTCTGGATAAAATGCAAAATAACGATTACATTTCTTAACTGATGCAGTGTTTGACAAGCGTGACTTTTCCACAATTACTTTTGACGATAACATTTTTTAGAAGTCATTTTTGTACTACGGTAAACTCGATTGAGTAATGAACAGTTTTTGTGGTTTTTACCCGGTCACTTGTATGTTTTATTGCACAATTTTGCCCCATAAAACAACACATTTGCGAACCTGGATCACAAAACCAGTCTTAAGTGGCACGGGAACATTTTTAGTAAAAGCCACAAATACATTCAAGATTATCTATTTTTCTTTTATGCCAAATATTATATTAAGTAAGGATCATGGTCCATGAAGATATTTTGTAAGTTTCCTTCCGTAAATATATCAAAACTTTTATTCTGTGAGTGCTACAATGCCTCAAAGGGAATTTTCGCAATATTTGGATTTTTTGGCACCCTCAGATACCAGAGTTTCAAACGGTTGTATCTCCGCCAGGTATTGTCCCATCCGAACAACCCATACATCAATAGAAACCTTGTCTATTCAACCTTCGAATGATGTAAGAATTTCTCAAATTTTACCCATAAGACTGGTTTTGTCGTCCAGGGTCACATTTATGTGTCTTGCACAAACCAGTTGGAAAGCGATCGCGCGTCCTCTAGCGACACGCTCATAGATTGGCTACAGAAAGTCAGGGAGTTGAATCTCTTTCCACCAGTGAAAAATCACATTAGGTTTATTTCTGTATTAACAATTTAACATCTTTAAATAATGAGTAAACATTTCATTTAAAATCATACATATTTTTATCGTGTGCACTTCACAACAAAATATAATGATAACCCAATTCATGTCCTTCAGATATCATCCATCATGGCCAACAAGTCATCTCCTTTGTTTAAGTCTCCCTCTGTTGGGCTTCCATCTTCGGAAAACTCCCCTGCAATTCGGGCCAGCTCAGTATTGACTAACTGATCCTGCAAACACAGCATACAAAGAAAAAGCGGTTGAATTATACGTATATTGAGCCATTTACATTGACATTAGTAAATGATTATATGAGTTAAAAAATGGACTTTACAACTGAAGTGATGTGGCTGGAGATCACAATAAAGTGAAAATGAGAAATGATGCAATTTAGGAGCTATAAAAGTGCATGAAGTAGCCTACTGAAGCAACTCATGAAATATTAATAAATGAAAATGGAAAACCTGTGTGAGGTATAGCCTACTCGCAGTTCTAACTTCCTGGTAAACGTATTTAAGTGGAATTTTATTAGCACTATGTTAAGGTTGTGCCGGGGCAACACCCGTGTTTCTCTGTTATTGAAAAGAGATTCTACTTGTAACTTAGAACATTCCCAGCCTCGGGCAACCAAGTACTTACAAAAAGACAAGCAGGTGTGTAAAGTGAGTGACATATCACCTGTATGGCCTGTATGTTGATGATTTTGGGTGACTGTTGTTCCGCCCCTTCCAAAACACAGCTGTAGAGTTTGAGAGAAACATGATTTCACTGTTAGATGTTTGGCTTATTCTACCCAATTCTCCTAATAATTTAGCAGTTGAAACTCAAGATTTACGGTGTGTGTGTACTGTGTAGACGTGTCAGGATTATGTGTGGATGAGTAACGCTTACATCCCCTCATACTCCTGCTCTAAGGTCAACAGGTTCACTTTGAAACCAGCGTCCGCATTCGAGAGCTTCTGCACCTCCATCCCACCCATTAGTTTAGCCAGCAAATTCAGTTCCTCTGTGGCCAGAAGGTTAGGAGCATAGTCCACCTGTCCACAACATGCAAACAAACATACAACATACAGAGGACATTGGGTTACAATATTTTAATGTAACTTCTGTACAATGTTTATGAGATGTTTTATAAATCTTTGAATGTCCCAGGATGCATGCAGTGAAGATCCACCTGCTTTTGTTTTCTGGTTCTGTTTGAAGTGTCTGATGGTTGTGAGTCTGCAGGTGAGGCTTTGCTGTACCTGCACAGAAGTCAATCAATATTTACATGTCCAAATAAATCAAAAATCTAATTTTGGTACAAAATATCTCTTTTTGTCTAATAAAAATATGTATATACACTCAAAAAAAGGTGCTTTACGATCCCATAGAAGATCCGACTGCATCATTCCATAGAGATCTTTCTGTTGCAGAACAAACGCTCTTTATAGTGAACAAAATGTTATTTTAATTAAAAAAATAAATGAGATGCTTCTTTTAAACAATTTGACTGAAAAGGTTCTAAGGAGAACCAAAAATGTCTCTCTTATAGCAGTGCTGCAAAGAACCTTTTAGGGACTTTTATCTTGTAAGAGTGTACTTTGCATATTATATTAAAATAATAACTATTGTATACAATAATTATTGTAGCAGCAATCATGCATAGTTTTACATACTTAAATGTATACAAAGATAATTACTTTAAATACAAAAAATATTCTACAAAATAATTATTCTATTTATTAGCTTAATCTCTTATTTTATTTTTTATATTTACATGTTGGTGCCCAAGCGTGTGACTCTGTCTCCAGAGAGGTCGAATGAGGCATCGTTTAAAGCTCGTGCGTAATTTTCTCCACTGGGAAACACTGTTCTCCTCACCTCTCGTCCTTTAGTAAACCACCTGCAACCCGTAATATAAGAGGTTACATACTGAGACTGCTCGCAAATAGGTGTGTATAATTATATCTATCATTTTCCAAAAAGCCCCAATGTGCTTTTTTCTTAAAACAAATACTAAAGAATGAAGTGCTCATACTATCTCTGTCAATGACCTCTGACCTCCACATTACCTAATTGATCCAGGAACCTCATATCCGTGAGGCACTGGCCCCGAGGTCGACAGCACAAAGCGTCCGTTGGGGTTCTGGATTTTTTCTTCCAAGAAAATTGACACCTGACGAAAGAAAAGTATGTAAAAGCAGTCACAAAACTATGCTCGACTGCTCTTACGAGTCACTTCATGACTCAGAGAACAATACCATCTGGAACGGTTCCAATGCAAATAAGCTCTAAGGAGCCCACAGAACAGCTAACATCTCACCCTGGTTTGCATATCTTGAAAGAGGACCAGCAGCGTGTGTCGGATGAGTTGAAAGTCACCGTCGGATAAGGGTGTGTACAGCTGAGGAAAATATTTTTTAAGTACTAGTCAAAAAAAAGCATAGGATTAGAAATAAATTAGAAATAATAAAATAAATATGAATGAATAAAAAAACAGGGAAATTAAGATCACATTGACAGTTCATGCCTTGAACCTAAAGTTTTAGATGGCAGTGGATTTTTACCTCTATTAGTTGCCGCTGGGCTTGGTTGATCTGGTTTACCAGGTTGTGACTGTCCTTTACTAGACCTTTAATGCCATCAGTGTGGTTAAAGGTGAT
>CM056469.1:20202645-20413121 GCA_029783895.1 Triplophysa bombifrons
ATAATTTGACTCCTTTGATTTTTTTTATACAGTGTATGCATACTGTATGTCGTTCTAAATATATGCATTGTTTTTGCTTACGGATTTTATGAGTTTTCTCGGCAGGTCTGTTTATGAATGTACAAGCGCTTGTTTACAGGGATAAAGTGATGAGATTATGTGTGTGTTTGTGTGCTGTGAGCGTGGGAACCGCTGGGGTTTGACTACGCTACGCCTGGGGTGTGTGACTGTGTATGTCTAGGTATGGTGACTAATTGTGTGTGTGTGTGTGTGTGTTTGTGTGAATCAAGCTCATCCACCCAGAACACCTCACAGGTGTTAACCAGAGATTTCCTGACAGCTGTGTTGGTGAATGTGTGCTGCATGCATTTCAAAAGCCTGCCCTAAGTATCTTAAATGTAGCGTGCACGATGTCATAATATTTGTTGCATTTCTGAATTATAATAATCAATCATTGTCAGTCCTAAAATAACCATTGAAACATGTTTTAACTAGTAAATATGCTTTTCCGCCTTTATTTGTAGTACAGCCATAAGAACCACAAATGTACAATTGTTTTCCTATGATAACCACATGGTTTTACCGTCATATTTGTTGTTGGAATTGTTACATACTATGGTACCGACCAATGCGACACAACAAACGGCTTGTTCTAATAGGTTGGTTGTGTCGCACCGCATCCAGTGTGGACAAAATTTAAAGTTATAATAGGTTCTATTGTGTTGTATTGTCTGGTGTCGTGTCGTGTCGCGACATCCCTAGTTAGTTTTTTACATCTCTAGTTATTCTAAATATGTATAAATTTACTTTCAAAAGAAGTAAAAAATGAAATCAATTCTGGGGCACCATTGACTACCATAATGGTTTTTCTCCTAGTATGGTAGTCAATGGGGTCTCAGAACTGTTTTGTCACAAACATTCTTCCAAATATCTTTCTTTGTGTTTGGAACAATTCAAGGGTGATTAAATGATGACAGAATTTTCAATTTTGGGTGAACTATCCCTTTACATTTACATTTACGCATTTGGCAGACGCTTGTATACAAAGCAACTTACATTGCAAAGTCCTTTACATTTATACATAGGTATGTGCAATCTCCTGGGATTGAACCCACGACCTTAAGTTGTTGACTCAATGCTCTTACCACTGAGCTATTGGAAAGCTGAACCTTTCAGGTTCTGATAGTTAACATTAGTAAATGCAGAAGCTAATACAGACTTTTAATGAACAATTTAGTTCACCAGTATTTATTCAACTGTGTTAATATGAGTTATTGCAAAAACGTTTCATGTTATTATTTTAGCGTGCAATAACTAATTCAAACTTTTGAATTTTTATTAGTAAATGCTTAACTTAACATGAAGTAAGATTAATAGGTGCTGTTGTATTGTTTATTGTTATTTCATCTTTAGAGAATGCATTAACTAAAGTAAACAAATATCAATGTGTAACCATCTATACTGTAATAAATCCATTGTGAATTTTCATTAGGGTATCGCTGTGACAGTCACTATTAAATATGCATGCCGTTCAGCTCAAACCAGAGCATTGATGTCTGTTTACATCTTTCAGCGTGTTTATGTTTGTATATTTCGGGTGGGCGGCTGTGGCGTATGTGGGCCGTGTGAGTCGTGTATTAATAGGTGTGTTTGAGCGGGATGTGGGCGGCAGCTCTCCACAAGTGGGTTAGGAGCTAATCTGATGCTGACAAACATTTCAGGCTCCTCGGTTGTGCACGGCTCGTGCGCTCAGCCGAGGGAATCAGTCTGCTGGCTTTTTATAGACCTTCAGCTCTGTTCTGTGTCTCATTCGCTGAGAGTGGAAGTCCGTGTGGTGGTAGTCAGGGCTTTCCCTGCACTGGGATTAAAAACACGGAGAAAAGTCGCTAGTGAGAAAAGAAGGCAGGAGGAGGAGGAGACGAGAGAGAAGGAAGGAGGGTTGTGAACGGTATCTTATTCAGGAGTGAGTGAGTGAGCGAGCTATCGACACACAGCCTGGCTTTCATACGAGTGAAAGCGAAACAGAGAAAGAGTTTCTAGGCGAGGTCTGTTCGCTGTGTGTTGTGGTTATGTGGTGTGTGTGTTTGAGAGAGGACACATCCAGGTGTTCCCCAGCGGCGTTCCACGCCGCTTCAGGGAAATCCATCTCATCCTGATACAGACACACTTTCAGCGGGACAGAAAAGAACCCTGTCGTCTGTGTATCAACAGTGCTCAGGTATTTTGTGTTCGAGCTTGCGATCATGTGGTGACCTGTTTTGATTCTATGTTCCTCTTTCACTTCTGTCTGTTGACTTCTTTTATATGAACCAATATAAGTTTAGAAAACTTATATAAATTTCACGTTTACACAATCTTTTCTATATTCTCTTTGCATGTGTATGTTGTAGTCTGATTATCCAGATTTATGCTCGTGTTCTTTGAAAAGTGTTGTCGGCTTACAGTCCTGTTTGTCAAGTGGTCGCTGACCTTTTTTTATGTTTTAACATGTCACACAAGCTTTGCATTTGTATTTTTAAGCGTCGAGTCAACTTGGTCTTATCTATGTGCAGCTATTCACAATGCACGTTGATTTTAGAAAATAATGCTGAACCACTGTTTGAATTTCATAAAATAAACAGTTTAATTTGCAGTGACTTTAAGAAACGAAAATATACATGTATTCATAGATTTGTATGTTAAAGGTGGATCTATTGACAGAAATGCAATGTAATATACATAACTAGAGTTGTATAAAAACCTTACATAATGAAACGTTATGTTTTTATTACCTTAAAATGATCTATTTCGATCTACATACACCTTAGAATTCACCATGTGGTTTTTACAGCCCTATACGGACAGACTGCTCTACTTAGCGCGTTTCGTACATACATCGTCTTCTTTGCAAAACGTAACGATATCTTATGCGAAATTCTTTGGACGGTGCTGCAAAAATGGGCGAGAGCGATTTCGCCATCTTTTACATTTCCTGTACCGAGGTCACGTTACGAAGTTTTGATCTTGTATTGTTCTCACGCATTCACGTGATTCGAATTCGCAGGTCAGATGGTGGCTCGAGGGTGTTTACTGGCCAAAACAAAGTTTCCCGTAGAGTTCTGTTTGGTTTGCTGAGGCGAACTAGAGAAACAAATTGTCGTTTGGAACAGATTTTGTTCGAAATCATGTCGCAGGTGATCGTTTTTCGATTTCGAATGTAGTATGCTGAGCCTTTTAAAGGGAGGGGGAGGAGCGGAGTGGAGTCAACCGTTGGTTGCAATTCGCAACCTCACCACTAGATGCTGCTAAATGACATACACTGGACCTTTAAAATGTCAATCCTCAACTTTTGCCTCTTTATCGCCATCTCGGTTTAAAACAAAATTCCAGTTGACTTTATGTACTTATATTTATTTGTGTTGTTGAAGTCAGATGACATCATGCTGACATTTCCCGCAAAATGGTACCCAAGAGCTCAAATGATAAATATTTGTTTTATTATAAGCTTACGAATTGCGAGACTGTTTTGAATTCGGTGTTTTTTTTTTTCTTATTTAACTAAAAGTTATGGATTGCGTAATATATATAGTTTTGTTCGAAAAGGATTTTTTCAAAAATCATGTTTTTTATTATGTTATCATGTTTTATTGTGTTAGTTATCTGTATTTTTTGTTATTATGACTCGAATCAAAACAAACCAACTGTGCATATTTACGAAATGGTTGCACAAATGAAATGTTTATTATTTGTATTTTTGAAGGCATTGCATGGTAGCGTTTAATTTTCTTGTGATTGTCAGTGGTCGTTTGATGATTCCTGTACTGTAGGTCATCTAACGGTCGATCGGGACAGAAGGTCAAGAATCTCTCCTGTCTGGTGTAACAGTTAATAGTCTTAATTAGTCTAGTCTACTTTAACCCACAGCTTCATTACAGCTTCATTTTATATCCTTCATTAGTTTTTTCTTCTTCTTATGTACACGACTGCAAAAGTTTTTGTGCATGACGATCTTTTAAAGTCAGGAGCTTCACCTGGGTCGATTTAAAGCTCTGTAGGAGTCACAAGGGCACAGACCCTCCTCTCCTCCATCCCTTCGGCTAAACTAACGATGGGAGGGATGAGTCTAGAATGGATGAGCCCACGGTGGTTATGTAACAGACAGTGGGGATGTGCGTGTTTGTTTCATTTGCAAAAGAATTTGAGATTTTAAAAAGTTATGGAAGGCAATATGTGCAAAGATGGTAATATAATGAAGTTATTGAAAGAGTAGCATATTTATATAATAAATGTGATAGGAGAGACAAATGATGTGAGACTTGAAGTGCGGAGGAGGAAAAGATGGAGGATATTGGTGGATGTATCCGTACTGTCTCGCAGTGTCAGCCGCGATGTGTTAGATTACATAACGCACCTCCAGCCGGGCTGTAATCTGTGCAGAAAAAAATACGGAAAGCAAACACACAGTCAGAGATGATAGTGACAGATTTCGATGTTCAGATGCTCATGTTGCTCAGTCTGACGGTATAAGAGCTGTGAAACTTGAGAAAGATGCTCGCCGAACGCTTGCACACATGCTGGTCGACTGTGAAAGTGCTGAAATGATCACACAATCAGGCTTGTTAGCCTGTAAGAAAAAATGACGTGAGATTTCTGGACAGTTTCGCTTCAGTCTCAGATATTTATTTTCAGCAAAATTAGGCAGAAGTCTCACAAATGTCTCCGGTGGAGTTTAAGAAGACATCTCAACCCTGTCAGCTCAGTCTGCAATCAAAAGTCAAAACTATTAAATATTTACCAGATTAGCTAGGCTATTACAATCTACATTTATTTTACACTTTGACAGAAATGTTGTTAAATGTTATTCTTAACCGCAGAAGCCATTCAGATTCCTTTCTGTCCTTTTCCTCCAGTGACGTTTATGAATTTCACAACACGCATAATCCAGGTTACCCAGTGGCAGTAAATCAATGAGAGAATCCATCAATGAGCGCTAAACAGCTCCGTCCTAATGAGCTCAGAGGGATTAACATCTTCTCTCTAAACATGACCCGTGCCGAATGCCCTCGGCTGCTGCGAAACATACGGGGTCCCCTGCCATTTAACGCTCGTCATAATTTTGCCGCTATTGACTTTTTGCCGCTATTAATTCATTTAGTGGGTAAATCATGAATTTACTTTCACATTAGTGGCGGTGGGCCGTGTTGACGGGCGCTATGTGGGAGATTAATAGATTTCGAGGGGGAGACGCTATAAGGAGAGAGACGAGAGTTTCCGCTCATTTAATGGGTTTGTGTAAGGGCGGATAGAAGCACGGTCCTTAATCCTTTTAAAAACATTCGGACACTCCTTATTTATGTAACTTTGAATGTGAAGCTAGAATGAAAGCGATAGTGTAGATGAAAGACTTTGAACTCTATAAAATACCGGGAAAGTTCAATCCAGGATAGCATGCTTTATGACATTTGCATTGTTAAAGTGAAATTATCTGTTTTGGGGTAGAATACTGGGTTCATTCTTCAAAATGCCCAAAATTGTGTCATTTCCATAAGAGACACCCCAGCTTTCAAAAGAATGCATTGCCCTTTTCTCCTTTTCATACGGTAATATTAATTTTCGACGTTCTTTAGCTTCGCTGGAAGTGCGATTTGAGAAACCTCTGCGAAATAAAGGACAGCGGTGAATGTGCTTTTGTGCCGGTGCGACACAGTTGCAATGACAGCTGCGTTGGAGAAGAACTCGACGCTTCTCTCGCACAACAGCTCTGAAAGGAGAAGACTTCAGCATTATTCAAACTCCTTTTATCACATTCACATCGATTTAGATTCATATGCAAAGAGACTCTTGAATCTGGATTCTGTGTGTGAGAGTGTTGGAGTGTAAAACAGGTGTGTTAATGCATACAATCTAACTGAAGCTGTTTGAACCCTGTTAAGTAATGGAGCGTGTTGGTGGTGTTTGTAAAGTTTTTTGTGCTTAAAGTGAGGAATGTTGGATTT
This sequence comes from Triplophysa bombifrons, assembly GCA_029783895.1. Classification (NCBI taxonomy): domain Eukaryota; kingdom Metazoa; phylum Chordata; class Actinopteri; order Cypriniformes; family Nemacheilidae; genus Triplophysa; species Triplophysa bombifrons. The sequence continues at coordinate 20,208,621 of CM056469.1, forward strand.
TGAAAATCAGAGCAATCTAGAAATTGCTTTGCAACTGCATGGCAACTACCTGGCAACCACCCACAATGCCCCAGCATCATGATGATGAGTTTTATCACATGAAAAAAATAAAGTAGTGTACTTTACTATGGTAAATGGTGGTAAACATTCCAGATACCTTACAATAGTAGATAATAAATACTAATATTCTATTAATACAAATATTCAAATTATATGATATTTATGCATTTGGCAGACGCTTTTATCCAAAGCGACTTACAGTAAAGTGCATTCAAGCTATACTTTTTATTATTTATAAGTACATTATTAGCACATGTATGTATACAGTTTTTTTTCATTTGATAAAACTGTTCCTGTGTGAATCTTTCAAAGCCAACTCTAGTTTTAACCCAAACCAAAATGAAAAGTTATCATTCCTTGTAGGATTTATCATTATATATTAGAAATAATATTAATAATCATAGATATGAGTGATAATATTAATTATATTAAATAATAAATAATTAATTTAAAAAACACATTTCGTTGTAAATACGGGAGTATTTTATTCATGCGGTTGCATGGAAATGACCATTTGCATTTTTTAAGAAAATCTAGTAAATCTAATATCTTCTACTATATTTGGTCTAATTAAATCCGGCTGTTTTCATGTCTATTTGAAGAAATTGTGTATTTTATTTTGTAGTTTCAGGCCTCTAAGCTAACATCCATTCAGTTCATTGCACGTTTGCATTTCTCGTTTTGCCACATAAAAGGCGTTTGCACTTGTGACCTTAACCAACCAATGAGGGGCTTCGGTTAAACTGTCGAAAATTCCCCAATATAAATAAATTAGCAGCTCATAAAAGTAGAGTACTGGGGATTTCCAATGTATGTTTGTTTATTTTCACACATTTATCCCTTTACATGTAGCTTAAATAACTGAGAAGTGACATTGCTGTGGCATTGTGGGACCATAAGTTCTTCTTTTTGTTGTTGTTGCAAAGAACCATGTTGTGTATACAAGGTTCTTTATATTAGGTTATTTACCTGATTTGTAAGTTGCTTTGGATAAAAGCATCTGATAAATGACTAATTGTAAATGTAAATATTATATTAAAGGTACAGTACTTATACTTTAAAGTTCCAGTCCAATAAAAATTGCCTATTTTTTCATGAAATATTGCAGCGTTTGCTGTAAATAGTTTATCAATGTGGGTCCTTCACTTTTTAAAATTCGTTTGCCCTCATAATCTTCAGTTCAAATCTGAAAATCCACTTTCTTCCTGTAATGGCTATCCATCTCAAATGACGTAAATTAGACGGTTTGGGCGGGGCATCCGTTAACTCCTCCCCTTGAACCGTCAGTCTGCAGCCAGTTCCATTTCAAAACGCAACAGCTGTTTTGTACATCCAATCAAATTGCAGAGAAAGACGAAAGCCACGACCAATATTTTCCTCATTAGAAATACCAGTTAACTCAGAAATGCGTCAAAATACACAAGTTAAACTAAGGCAACTTTTAGTACAGTAAGTGATTCTTTAAAGCACCTATCAGTATATGCTTTTCTGAGTGTTTTCTAAACCTTCTTTGCACAAATCATTCTGTAAAAGCATCAGGCGTCTAACATTCTATGGATTCAACAGGAACCCTTCAAGTGTCTAAATCACACACGCAAAATGTTTCCAGAACAATCAGGACTAAGAGTCGTTTTCTCCAAAAACAAATGACAAACTTGCAATCTTGTTATCTTGACTATTTATATCTGGATTAGGCCGTGTCCGTTTCCAAATCATGCCCTGATTGGAAGTGACACTTATTTCCCTTGGCAGTCGTTGTGAGCATTGTCAGTGCTGTCTGGTGTGGAATACCAATCACAAAGACCGAAAAAGTGTTTGTGTAGAGTAGAGTGCCTTTTAGTGTTTTACATTTGATCAAGAGGTTCCCGGGTGAAGCTCACAAAACCATCGCAACCTAAACCAAAAGGAAAAGTGAACATTTCCTTGTAGGATTTATCATCGGGATGTTAATTTTTGTCGTGTTCCTAAAACGAATCCGAGCAGCCTGTGCTTTTCAGACAACATGAAAATGTAAAACAGATGTAGTTGTGAAAGTGTTTTGGTCTAATTCGGTGGTTAAGGGCGGGTCGGTATAATCCAGGTTTGCTGTAAATGTAACCTGGACTTGTTTTTACGTAATTCACCCTCAAAGTTGATCTTATGTACTCATGATTAATGAAAATCTTATTGATGATTGATGTTCCAGTCTGCAGAAATCCCAGCTCGGGGCTTAGAGGGTTAAACCTGCCCGAGAGAAGGAGAGAAAGCGCGGGAGAGGCGTCCAAGAAGGGCATTGGTGAAAGACGGATTGTGTGGGATTGAGCGAGGCAGAATAGGATCACAGACGCCGAGCCCGAGCGCTAACGATGACATCATCTGTTTGTTTGGTTAGGATTGGCTCAGCCTGCCCCGACAGGGATTCCCCGTCAGTTCCACAGGGACACCGCCTGACTGTGTGTGTTGGGGTGGGGTGAATGCCTATGCCGCTGATTTATTGACACAAAAGTCTCACGTTTTGTGCGTTGTGTTTGGTTCTTTTAAGTGGGGAAGTATAGATTAGTATTTAGAGGAAGAACAACAAAACACTCTTTTAATTTAGGTTTCCACAGATTAAGGAACATTTTTTTGAAACCAGTCAAGGACTAGTTTCATAAAAGTCACATTCCAACAAATGTATTCACCCTTATGTTGTTCATGGAACGCAAGAGAAGATATTTTGAGAAATGTCTCGGAGGTTATGTAATCATACAATAGCCTTGAATGGTGTGTTGTTTGGCTCTTCAAAACATTTTCTTTTGTGTCCTGCAGAAGAAAGAATGTCATACAGGTTTGAAATGACATAAAGGTGAAATGATGAAAGGATTTTTTGTCTCCGTTGATTTTATTTTTAAGTCCTCTGTACGTGTTTTCATTTTTAACATACACACACCGTCCAGCACAAAATACTTTCTAGGACAGAAAAGACTGTGAGTGACTTTATTGAATAGACGGTTGTGTGTGCGCTCTGGCCGCTGTCAAATGACAAAAGTGTTGTGAGAATGTGATGTTATGGGAGGCGACAGAGAACAGCTATTCTGCTGTCAGTCATACACACGGCAGGCTCGACTGTTAACGCACACACGTACACAGACACACACACAGACACACACACACACAGCTGTTCCAGATTGCTCTGGATCTGATTTATTATCCTGACACACTGAGGAAATGAAGTCACTTCTGAGAAGTGTCACAGATTCAAACATGCCAGCTTAGATCAAAGACTACAGGTTTGTCTTCTTTATTTTATTCTGAAAATATAGTTTGGCCATCTGTAAGGTATTTATTTTATTTATGTTCTTAAATAATATATTTAAGGCTTATTGTCAGATTCGCTTTCTTAGATTATTGACTTTCTTGTTTTTACCAATGTAGATACTCAACCTTATTTTAAAATCACAAATAATTCATCACAATCACAAACAAAGGATTGGTGATAGTGGTATAATTCTAACCTGTTGCTTATCTCATCTGGTTTACATAATATCCATTTAAAAAAGGTTTTGAAATGCTCAAGGCTTGTTTTTAAAGTCAATGAGGTTGTCTTGTCATTAGTTCAGCGTGTTTTCCTGTTTAAGTTTCTCTATCCATAAGACTCACTCTTCCTAGATCTTTCAAGAACATTGAGAGCCAGTCCCTTAACGTAATTAAAAAATCTTTAAATCTTAATTATCTTGCTTGGTCTCATTTTCTACTTTTTGAGATCGAGCGGTTCATTGGATGTTTCTTTTTGCTGTAACTTTGAACCATACGTAACACTCTTGTAAGTGTTTGTTTATTTTAAAGAGGACATCCAATATAATGTTCTCATGTTAATACAGTACTATAACATGATACTGTAATATATGATTTATATTATTGTAAAAACATCATAAAATGTATGTACACTTTTGTGTCTTACCAAGCTTTGAGTATTAATGAATAACACATTTCATGAAAAATGAACACAACTTCTATATAGGAAGAAATATATCAAATGTAAAAGCAAAATTTATATGTATATGTAAATATGTCCTACTGTATATGGGCCTACTGTATACTCAACGTTGTTTTGTTTCTTGCTGGATTTCAAAAACATATTTTGCTTTGGCTATTGTGTATTTTTAATGACATCATTTGACTCTGTTGGACCTCTAACTGTGATCCTCGCGCTGTAATTCACTGCATTCGTTTCAATTCCTCTTTTTGGAGGTGAATCAGGACGCTGCGTTTTTTGCGCAAAGACGCACGGTCAGCCGGCGAGCTTTCCCGTCTCCGGTGGCGTTCTGTCTGCCGCAAGAGCAGCTGTGAATGTTTTTGCATCGGTTCGAGAGAACACATCGTTTGTGTTTATCCTCGTCTGCTAATGAGCGAGTTAAATGATCGCCGTGTGTGCGTGAAGATGCGCAATGCGTAAAAACCCTTTCCCGTGCGCGTTCTCTCCGGTCCTTTTGTTAGTCTGTTTAGCGCTCGTGTTCATTCATTATTTAACACAACAAGTGGAAGTCTGTCAGGTAGATCAGCCATTGAATAATTAAACCTGTGTGTGTGTGTGTGTGTGTGTGTGAGAGAGAGAGAGAGAGAGAGAGAGAGAGAGAGAGAGACCGTGAATGAGTCGCCCCGCCCTGCATAGGCGAAGGCGCGGACATTCATTGAAGAAAGGAGAGAATTCTCTGTATGTTTTGATTACTGAACTTAACTGACCTTCTCACAAAAACACATTTCTATACAACCAATTTAAAATAAAGATCCACTTTATTAAAAGCTTATGTAAATAGACCATTATTTCCCTTAGTGTGGTTGTTCACCCCCCCCCCCCAAAGATCTGTCATTATGACTTATAATATATGCTTTAACGCATGTCTTTCCTTTATGTATTGAATGTATTTTTCTTGAGTATATTAAGCAGTGAATTGTGCCTCTGACTTTTCAACCACCCTAGCAACTGCATAGCAATATCCCAGTTATCAGCCGTAATACAGCGGCGGTGAGATTTGCTTGGAGAAAATGTTAAAATCGAGTTAAGTTATGAGCTCCCCGGTCTACTGGTCACCATGCGTGTGTGGTTGGATTAAAGGACCATAAATATAATTGTAGACCAGGAGGCGTGTGTGTGTTTGTCCTAGTGAAGCACTGGATCAATTTTTCACCATGCGTGCCCACGCAGACTTGACAATCTGCACTGACTGTCTGCCGCTGTATCCACCCACTGCTTCCTGCGGGGGCCGTCTTACGCCACACGTGTGTGTGTTTGTGTGAGAGGAGTTGACAACAGTTGTTACTGATATGTTTGTGTACATGGGTAAAAAAATAATACAAGTGATTTGATGCATGCAAGTGTGTGTGTGTGTGTGCAGCAGTGATATTCATGGACCTGATATTGAGAGCAGATGTATATGATTGGTATGAGGGACACATTCATTTTCATGTCTTTTCTTATTTTTAAAGTCATCTTTTAAGCTTCAATACAAGTTAAGCTCTTTTGTGAAAAACGAGAGATTTGCATTAATGTGCTTACAGTTTAATTCTATGATGTAAGGTATTACGGTGATGTCTAAATACACCTTTAACGTATAGCAACAATATGTTAATTAACATTGCTTATTTTTGTCTTAAACCCCCAGAATACATTGCCCCATAGAAACCCATTTACTGCCACATAAAATACTGCAGTATATTATATTATTTACTACTGTTGTAAAATGTAAATATATTGTAGTGTTTTTGAGCTTTACCATCACTTTTTTATAATATCATAAATATAACATTGAAGTATACTTCAGTTTATATTTAAAACTATAAAATTTATACAGTATATTTTCAGGTGGGCTTGAATTACCATAAATAAAAAAATCCTGATGAAAGAATCAAAGTTATATTTTAATTGACAGGATGTCATAGTGTTTGTTTTTGGAAAGTTTTTTTTTTTCATCAAACCAAATACATCATTTGAAAGCACCTAATGTCTTTTTAAAATTAAAACATGTATTTTCTCTCTGCACGGTGAATATTAATGTATTAATTAGGTTTTTTCACATTTATTGAGATGATCCTGGAGTCTTTCCTCATATGTAGCTCTGCACTTGAACTGTGTGTTTCTTCGTGTGTTTCTTCCACTTGCAATTGCTCTGCATTATTAAGAGCAGCCGCGGGCACGTCGTAATATTGCTTATCAGTGCTACTGTATAATCAGAAAAACATGCTTGCACAAGATCCACTTTATCGTGAAAGTGTTGCTGTTTCTTAACCCCCTAAAAAAACACTTCTTTAAAGGAATAGGAATTCGAGGCCAATTTCTCCCTCTGAGCGCTTTTGGTTTGCGTCTGATGTTTAAGGCTTTTGGAGGAACTGCGGTGCTCCATAATTCAATGTTGTACTTCTCGCTCTTGTGTCGTCTCTCGACGAGGGAGACAGGGAATTAGAGGAGAGATAGCTCATCTGAGGAAAAAGAAAAGAGGAAGTTTGGGCAGCAAGTGATGATGGAGCTCATGAAGACGGACACTTGTGTAAAGGACGCTCTGTGGATGTGGTCTTGCGTGTGTGTGTTTATGTTTGTTGTGACGGTGTGTGGGCTCTCACAGTAATGAGGAGGGGAAGGTTACTGACATGGCTTCTGGTAAGCGGTTCCCTCGTGTGTCTCCTGCGTGCTGATTGGTTGCTTCGGGCTCATCAGAGTTTCCTGTAAAAAAACCTTGCAAATCCTGTAAACTTTTGTTATGGTCCTGTCTCTACTTTTAAATCAATACGCCTCTGAAATTTGCCCATTACAGGGTTTTAACCACAGGTACAGGCTCTGGGGATATGCCACGAATTATGCAAAGTGAAAGAATTAGTTTATTTGTTAACGGTAACGTAATATCTAAATTCAGACTGTTTATGGCGGGGCGTCGAGTCAAATGGGTTTATTTTTAAAAAAGGTCGCTGATAATTAAAGGCCGATGTGAATCATTTGAGCGACACATTTCTAGGTGTGAATTTTATTGGGAGGGCAGCACACGTCGGACCCCAGAGAAAGATGTAATTGCTTAGAAGTTGCTCTTTCATAGCTCATGAGATAAAATGGAGTTTTTTATTTGTGTTATTATATTAGTCTCATATGCTTCTTTTTAAATTGCTTGGAGAAATAAAAACAAACAAATGAGAGTGTAATTGTTGAAACACATGAAGACTATAGGAGGTGTGAAATTAATAAATAAATAAAGGTAAAATAATCTGGATTTGAGTAAATTAGAGAAATGTTTGAGTTCATATTGAGATCTTCAATAATATTGACTATTGATAAAAAGTCAGACTTGACAAATCTGATCTCAGTTCGACACATTGTTGAGATCTCTTCTGAAACTCTACTGGAGACATTCATAAGATTCTGACTCTTTTTCTTCAGAGAAATGCAGGAGACATTTCCGATTGTTCTCCGTTTAATCTCAACGATGTCTTGGAGGAATAATATACGGTTATAAAGGGTCACATCCAGCCACAGCACATGTACTCAAATGAGTTTCCACTGTGTCTTTTCTCAACTCGAGTACATTTGACGTGACAAATAACACACTTAAATGTTCTGGGCGGATGTTATTTCAGTCCTGCGGCAAAATGCGTTTGTGTGTGTGGAAATCCCTCAATGTATTCGGCCTGATTTCTCTCCCAGCGGAACAGTGTGGGATTGGGAACTGCGGTTCTGCTTTCCGGGGAATCCTTGAGTCGATTCCATGGAATTGTATTGCACGCTCGGATGTTCGTTTCAAAAGAATCATTTGTGTAAGTGCAAAAAGGCGAGAGAAAGAAAGGCAAAAGAAGAAAAGGAAATGATTTATTATGCTTTGCTGTGACTTATCTTTACTTATTTTAGCCTCATTGTTTCTGTTTTGAACATGGTTTCGTAAACTGTGTGACAGGAGACGTCCAGGTTGCGTAATTCCCGCTGTCTGGTTTCATCACATCTAGGTCATTTACGACATGCACGCTCTGTTGAGTGTGAACATTTCACACTCATTTATCAATACTTTGGATGTTCTACAATATCAGTTTCCAGCGCTGTGTCTTGGCGTTTGTCATGTCTGTGTTTATGCGTGCATTTTGTTTTTTTATGTGTGTGTATGACTGCATGCTTCCTACACACTTAACCTTTTAACACACCTTCTGTTTGAGGTTTACGGTCACATATGTAAATAAAACAGACAAGCAAGTCTTTTCATTAACACGGAAGCAAAACAGCATCAGAATAGTCTTGAGGTGACTCAAAGAAGAATATACAGTAAAAAACAGGAATTTGTTAGAGAGTCATTGTTGTTGATTATTGACTTTGATATTAAAATGATGATGATTATTATTTCTTTGTTGAAACTAGTAACTTTGTTTTAGCACCTATTGTGTTATTACTCCTGTATGACATATCGCATATTTCACCTTGAACTCTCTGTAAGTCGCTTTGGATAAAAACGTCTGCTAAATGACATAATGTCAATTGACATAGTACTTTTCATTATAAATGTCATATTTTCATAGGATATGTTGATGAAACGAGCTAAGAAGCATTTAGGAATGTTTTATTTTTTGCTGTTTTATGCATTAGAAAACACGGTTTATAGAAATTGGTTGCACCTCACAAAACATTTTAGTACAATTACTTTGGTTTTGAAGCTATTGTAATCCTGATTGTAATCACGTTTTTACTAATTGTAACTGTAATCTGATTACAGTAACCACATTTTTGTATTCTGATTACTGTAATCCCGTTACATGTAATCGGTTACTCCTCAACCCTGGAAACTAACTACTGCAACCATGTGAAAGCTAAACCTCATCTCAAATCTCAATCTCCTCCACACACAGAAGATCTGCTGCCAGCAACCAAAAGATCAGTTCGCTTTTGTAGTTTGGACAAATTAGATAGATTGTTTACAGCATTTTTTTTGTTTATCCAATTCATGTGACCGTGAGATCTCTGCTGCATCCAAAACCTTGAGGGTCCCATGTTTTTTTTTCGATATTTCACAGTTGGGGATTTTCATCCCCTGAAAGCGTCTCCGGCTCTTAACATTACTTCACCAAAATATGGATATGTGCTCAGGGTGTCATTTGGAAGCGAGCCCTGGTGTGCAGTAAGCACCAGATGGCCTTCTAACAGCATGCGGTGTAGTTTTTAATAACCCTACTCTCAAATGTTCATTAAAAATTTTGCGAATAAATGCCACCCACTTCAATGCAGATATTTATGCCCGCAATGCCGTGTTTGCGTCGGCCATTAAAACCAGATCTCTGATGAAATTACACATCCGTTAGCCTCTTTGTTGTTTGTGCACGCTCCTCTGTAGCGAGGCTGACCAATGTTTTCCTTAAAGGAAGAATCTGCTTCAATGTGCCTTGTCATTGTAAACCAGGGAAATCAGTCTCTCTGCAACTCCGTTTTCCAGATTTTCTTGTGAACCTTTCCACTGCATCTGATTTTTTTTCAGTCTGTGTTTGGAAGGAATATCTTGTGTGGTGGAAGACAGAACAATTGATGCGTGGAGAGATGGCCGATCAGTCCCGTCCTCCTTTACCGTGTGCTTCTTCGATAAAAACGTGTGTGATCGCTTCATTTGGATTCTGTCAGCCGAGTATTTCACAAAACAGAAGTGGGTCACATCTAGGGATCATTTGCAAATTGAGAGCACCCGCAGAGAGGAAAAGAGGAAGAGCTGTTCCCAAGAGGAGATTCTTTGCATGAGCTTTATGACTTGCAGCTTTTCTGAAATGTTTCGCTTCTTCTTTCAGTATTATTTTGTCATGAGATTCATTTCTGGTTAGGTCATCTGACTGCAATGTTTCGCGGTTGAATCTTAAACCTAGATTGGAGAACCCTGCGCATAAACATTGTGTGGTATTTATAGACGTAGACAAAAATACAAATGAAACTTCAACAATAAACAAAAACAATAAGCGCAACGCATTGATAAAGGTCACATGTGACCAAAACATTTGCTAACTTTCCTCCGTATTTCCATAAAATTGATCTCACACTTGTTGTTTTTCATGATGAAGTGTGCTTGATTTCAGTCTATGCAGCGTTTTGTACATTTTTAAAAGCACACACTGTAAAAAAAGTCCTGTAAAAAAAACGGAAAAACTACTGCCAGAATATTACCAGTACATTTTCTTTATAGAGGCTTTATTCTTTATATAGTCAATTTAGAGAATGTGTCCTAACCAAAAACCTGAACTCTCTGATGTAATCAACCACAGGCTTTTAAGGTGTTTAAGAACCCATCTGATGCTGGGAATTCTGGGATGGTCCTTAAAGAGTGTGGGTGGATGGTAAACCTATTTGCAGTTCATTAAGTAATGCTTGTCATCAGATCTCACACATCCCGGACGGCCCATCGATGGCTCAGAACAGAAGGAGAGGTTCTGGACTTGTGGTTAGATCAGAGGCGGTAGAGTTCAAATCTGTAAGCGAGGGTGGTCCAGAAATAGGCTGGTGACGGTGTTATAATTGGGGATGGCGGTGGTGAACTCCGGAGGTGATGCAATGATACGGACTGACATGACAAGAGCTTCCATTTTTAAAGTTTAGATTAGCTCTCCAGAGATATGGAGCATTTGACGTTTTTTTTTCGGTCCCATTTCTGGAGGCGTTTACATGAAGGACAATAATAAACGTTCAATGGAGGATTTTGGCACTAATGGCTACAAATGGTTTCATTTCTGCCTGTACTTTAGGTTTTTAATGGATATTTTGGTGATTGTTAACATGAAAATTCCCTTTTCGTGTTACGGAACTTAAATACTAGCAAACTGGGGTTTACTTTCATTGTTGTACTCCATGATGCACGATATCATTGCAGATTTTTTTCATTTTTATGGAAACAAAGTAAATCGTATAACTATGTATGTCACTTCAAAGTAGACTACTAAAGTGTTTCTGTCCGTCACTTTTGTGAATGAGGTTTTGTTGTCACTTTGTGAAGATCTTTTACTGTTAGTGATGTTTTGTGTGTGCTTTTTGCAATTTTGAGTGTTTGTTCATTTTGGGTGTGTCTTTGTATAACATACGTGTTAAGCTTTAATTCGACACTTAAAGGGACAGTTCACCCAAAAATATAAATTTGTGTTTTACCGTCATGTCATGTCAAACCTGTATGACTTTCTTTCCTCATGTGGAACACAAAAGAAGATATTTTGAAAAATGTTGATCCCCATAATATATTGAACTCCATTGACTTCCACTGTATTTTCACAAAACCTTGCTCAAAATATGTTTTTGTGTTCCACATGAATGACATACTGGTGAATAAATAGTGACATAATCTTTTATTTGTTGGTTATTTATCCTTTTAACGTGCACATTTATGTTTATTTATTATATAATGTGTTGTATAACATATTGAGTTTGCAGAGAGAGAGAGAGAGGGAGGGGGAGGCAGATTGGTTGAGTTAATGATGGGTGTGTCTTTGGCTCATTCATCATGACATAACATGCAGCGACCGGGCTCCCATCACAGTTCCACCCGGTTCCGCTTGCATTAAAAACTGCAGTCTGTTCCAGGGATTCATTCCCATTTCTCCAAAATGACTCAAACATCTCCCATGAATTTCCCTGCGGCCGCGGCTTTTCCCCACTTACAGCGAGCAAGGATTCTTTCCGTTACTTGTTATGGATCTTGCTTCACAGGGAGCCGTTTGTTTCAAGAGTGTTTGCTGATGTTTCGTAATGGGCTTTTGTGGTCTGACAGACCGCATTGGTGTGTTGTGATGTTGGCGGCTTTGACTTTGTGTGCGTGTGTAGGGAGAAGATGATTGCTTCTCAGTCAACACATCATACAGTGGATGTACATGTACACAAACTGCACGAACTCACTCATTTTAGGCTTATATAATCAATAAAAAAGGGACAGTCATTTCAAACCTCCATGACTCTTTCTTTTTCACAACACAAAAGAAGATATTTTGAAGAATGCTGATAGCCAAACAACACTAAACCCCGTTGCACTTCCATTGTATGAACACAAAACCACTGAGGCATTTCTCAAAATATCTTCTTTTTTGTTCCACTGAAGAGAAGAGTCACATTTTACATGACATGGGTCAATAAATGTTCACAGAACATTTCGGACGAACTATCCCTTTAAGTTCTGTTATCTGATATATTGTCGGTGCGTGTGTGTCTTCCACACATAAAGCACAGGAATATGAAATACACGGTCGGAATAACCTATAGCAAGATTATGAATAAGAAGTTTTATTATATGATACTGTAATACCCAGAATGCTGGATTTTGATTGGTCAGTCACCGCATTCTGCAGTAAATTCAGTTGCAATTCAGAATCAACTCAGAATCATTCTGTAATTACTCATCAATTGTGGTTATTCTTAATAATTAATATTAATAATAGTAATATTAATCATCTAACGTGAAACTCTTCCTCTGTTTCAGATAAAATAGAAGAGGCACAGAAGGAGCTTAAAGACCCCAAAGTTGCACACAAAGGTATGAATCATCTCTAAACTAACACAATATCACCGTTCCTTTCAAATGCATCTTACACAATAGGGTACCCCATCCTTCTTCATATCAGAACATTTAGTACCTGTGCTATTTCTCTCTCTCTCTCTCTCTCTCTCTCTCTCTCTCTCTCTCTCTCTCCGTCTGTCTATTAGAGATGAAAGTGTGTCTGTGGCTTCACGCACAGGGTATCTTTGTTCAGCCGTGTATCGTTCTCTCCGTTCATTACCGTGATCAGGTTGTCCAGGCAGAGGCTGTAGATTCAGGCCGGTGTGGATGTTTTTAATGAGAACAGGGTTTTGCTCGGCCTCCGTGCGTTCACCCGTGTCACAAACCGGTAATGATGTCACATCAAAGCCAAATGAAATCGGATAAAAGCACAGGGTGAAGCTTTTTGTCACAATATTTTAACAAACATAAAACACATTCTGCGGGATGATCATAATAAACAGCGAAGTAACGAATATTTGGGAAATGTGTATAGTCACGTGATCTTTCCAAAAAGGTTATAAATAACCACAGTGCATCACAGTCGTTGTTTAGAAATCGCTGTCGGGGTTTTGCAGACATAACTTAACATCAGTCATTTAGTTTAGTGTCTTTGAGCTGTCACGTGGTCATTTTTTGTCGTAGCGACAAGGGAAGAGTGACTGTAAAAACTGCAGTGTGACGTAAAACGTTTAGTCTAGGGGACAGTCTAGTTTTGTGTGATCGAGAATTTTACATTCTCCAGACCCCCCACCATTTGTAAGAATGATTCCTGGCCTGAGATCAGCAGCTTAAGGGAGCTGACACAAAGCCAATTTTCCCAGCCCATAACCGTGTCCTTTTCCGTGGAAACTTGCGGAACGGAGCCATGTTCGGACACAAGCTCCATTACCCGTGGAAAAGTGGTACGCGTGGAGAGCGAAATCAAATGCTGTTTGGCTTTCCACCTGGTTAATACTCACTGGGTGCCAGTGCATTACACCAGTGACTCCAGGTTCTTTTGGAAATGTCTTAGTTTGGCTTCTCAAACCCGAAACTGTCTACCACATCCTCTTATGAAAGTTGTTGCCTGGTCTGGCAGTGTGGTGAGGGTACGCTTTGTGTCCCGGGGACTCCCGGAGGTTCCGGTACTTCATCATTTCGCTTGTGGTCGTCACATTAATTCTGCTGTGCTTGCACTCGAATTAAACTCGCCACATTGTATAGCGCGGCGGTTTGCAAGTCTTATACCTAACCACAAACACAAAGGGACGCCATTTAAAAGCCATGATTAACGTTTTGTGTACACGGTTGCAGTCGTTTTGACACTTATAAAAAGTTTGTGGACCTGGCAATTTTTGCCAATGTTACTGTATTAACACCACGAATTAGTATTTTAAAGTTAAAGTAACCCATATATGGTATAACTTGCATGTGTTCAGTCAGTATCCTGCCGTGCTTTCCCCTGTGTACATGTTGGGAAGGGTTACTGTGACACCAGAAGGCAACAGGTCTGAGAATACATGCGCCCCTTCCCGAAATACACCAGGAGGTGATGTCACCGGCCATGTTCGTCTTAATCCCTGAATCCGTTAAAAGCAGTTAATAAGCTCAGTGGGTTGGTGTCCTCACATCCTCTTTCTCCTTTCTTTAGAAACTTGTACGGAAGTTTGTCAATCGGTGTATAACAGCGACACATACAAGAAATTAACCTCTTGGTGACATCTTAACAGGCTTTTTTTTCTGGGGAGTTCCTTCGCCATCCAGGAAAAACGATGAGGGCATAGATGTAATGCTAACCGCTTCTCTCCGCCAACCAGTGCCAAGCAAAGCAAGCAAGCGAGCAAGGATGGGAAACCCTAATAAGTGCAGGGCTGCCACAGATGTTCGGGCTTGGTAACTTGTTTGTAACCATTTGGCGTCGGACAGACAAAGAACCTTCAGTGTTACTGGAAGACCACAGGGAATCCAAACACGGCAAATGCGGAAAACTCTGCCCATCTATGCGTACTTGTGAACAAGTTTCAGTTGTGTTTCGCTCTACAGCAGGCTTCCTTCACCACATTAAGAGTAATTCGATTTCTGCCCAATGTTGACTTAGGTGCCCAGGTATTATTGCCCCGAGTATCTGGGACATTCTCAATGATGGGATGGATTGAATTAATTCACACAAGCTCATTCATACACGTAACTCTCTCTTACCATTTTTCTCTGAATGCTTACAGGAGCATAGATAACACAATTGCAATGAATGAGATGTATAAGAGCAAGCGAGGGAGGGTGTAACGAGAGGGAGAGAGAGAGTGGGTTTTGTACATAATGAAGCGTGGGCCTCGGTAGCAGCTCAGGAGATCTTCTAGATTCCAAAACAGTCTTGTCTATGTGCTGGCTGTCAGAGGCACTGGTACAGCTGATAGTTAACTGGTTTTGCTGAGCGGAAGATTTTTCTTGTTATATGGAGCTTTTTTATCTACATAATGATGCGTCAAACTCAGTTGCTTAGGTAGGTATTACCTAATAATATTACCAAGCGTTTTTCTGCTGTTGATTCATGCCGCAATGACATGTTTTTACATTTGTTTTTATTCCTTTTTTAGTAATTCAGTAATTCATGATTTCAATTTGTTTTGCGAGGATCAGTATTCTAATAAAATGATGGAAAAATGAGGAGGCAACAGACAACGGGCATTTGATTTGAAGAGTGTGTCAGAAAAGCGCTGGGGCAATTTATGCTTTGAAGGATTACATAAACGCCACCTTTGTTAACCAAGTATTTTATGAAGTCGCACACTTTAGCTTTACCAAGTTTTTATGTTTTATCAAGACTCTGAAATGAGGTCTTGAATGTCAGTAATCATTTATTAAATCTAAAAAATTACCTGTTAATTTTTACATGTATAATGGATAATATTATATTTGTAAAAATAATCCAATCAAGAATAACTGTAGTTTTATTTTATCTTTGTCAATAGAATTGCATCTTAATTTATTTGACTCATAAGTGCTAAGAGTGATGTAATCGAGGACCGGGTTTATTTTATTTGATATTTGTAAAAATTGAAAGCCATCTTGTTACTTAACCTTGAATGTTTGGGATTTGCTCTATAATTTGTAACTAAACACATTAAAGATATGCCAATAAAATACACTCACTTAGAGGATTATTAGGAACACCATACTAATACTGTGTTTGACCCCCTTTCGCCTTCAGAACTGCCTTAATTCTATGTGGCATTGATTCAACAAGGTGCTGACAGCATTCTTTAGAAATGTTGGCCCATATTGATAGGATAGCATCTTGCAGTTGATGGAGATTTGTGGGATGCACGAAGCTCCCGTTCCACCACATCCCAAAGATGCTCTATTGGGTTGAGATCTTGTGACTGTCGGGGCCATTTTAGTACAGTGAACTCATTGTCATGTTCAAGAAACCAATTTGAAATGATTCAACCTTTGTGACATGGTGCATCGTCCTGCTGGAAGTAGCCATCAGAGGATGGGTACATGGTGGTCATAAAGGGATGGACATGGTCAGAAACAATGCTCAGGTAGGCCGTGGCATTTAAACGATGCCCAATTGGCACTAAGGGGCCTAAAGTGTGCCAAGAAAACATCCCCCACACCATTACACCACCACCATAATTGCATTAATGAGAAATTGAACAGGTGTTCCTAATAATCCTTTAGGTGAGTGTATATTGTCAATATGAAATGAATTAAATTCATCAACAGATGAATTACAGGAAATAATTATACTGAATGTAGTTTTGATTGTTCATAACTATTATTGTTCTCGTACAGACAGTAATGAAAATGGTGGCAGAAATTCTGAAGGAATCAAAGGATTAAAGAGGAAAAAAGTTGTTGTGCAAAACCATCTGAAGAAAATACCCAAGTCTCCTGTCAAGAAGCAATCCCAGGCCAAGAAATCAGTTTCTCCTTCATCAAAGGAAGCCACAACCTCTGCTTCCTTCACCAGAAGTCCACCACACAGTTTGATTGAGCCTCAAGATCCTGAAGATGCTCTGCAAAGCACATCAGTAGCTGGAGCAGTAAAAGTGGAGGCTTCCACCTCAGAGCCTCAGGCTCTCAGCCACGAGGATCCTTCTGAAAGACCTGTACTCAACTCATCTCCCTCTCACACAAGTGCCCCGCTCGAAGTACTGCTCAAAGCTATGGAGCCAGATTTCAATACATTGACAGAAAGGAAGAACACCAGTCCAATAGGACATCTTGGAAAATCAGTTTCCATTCCGGTTACTTATTCAGACTACGCCATGGCAATGCCCGCTGTCAATTTTAACATCCAGTCACAACACACATTTGTGCCACATTTCAGTGCAGCAAAACAACAGTTCTACAGCAATATGGCATCTACAGGACAACGCACAACACACCAGTATGTCAACGTGTCGGGAAACCATCAGCAAGATAGACCAGGATTCCAGAAAAGCTACAGTGTGGGTCCTTCACTTACCTTGAGCCATGCACCAGTTCCTTCAGGTTCTGGTGGTTTACCTCAGAGCCAGCCACCTGTTGTACAAACATGCCAGTCGCTGTCTGCCACAGTCCCCAGCTCAATACAAGTCCCAGTCATGCCAGGGGTCAACCCTGTTCAGATGGCAACGGTTGTAAACTTTGGCACGAGTCAAGTATCTGATAATTTGGCTAAAGAGCAAAAACCGAAGAAGCAAGGGAAGTACGTCTGCGAATACTGCAATAGAGCCTGCGCTAAACCAAGTGTGCTCCTTAAACACATACGGTCCCACACAGGAGAAAGACCATACCCATGTGTGACATGTGGGTTTTCATTTAAGACAAAGAGCAACCTGTACAAGCACAAAAAGTCTCACGCACATGCAATCAAACTAGGTCTTGAAAAAGACACTGGAAGCGGATCCCTCTCCCAAGAGTCAGAAAAAGGACTTGTAACACATTCTGATGCGGAAGAAAGCGAAAACAGCGATGAGGAGGGCAGTGCAGGTGATTTAGACCCAGATTCTTCGCAGGGTAGTTTGGCTACTTTATCTGAGAGCAGTTTGCAGAGTGCATGTATAATACCAGGCAGCCATGGAGAGATGGAGAATACAGTTGTGTTTGAAACTCTGAAACCATTGGTCTATCAGAGAGGGTGTGAACCAAAAGTCACTGCTCCTCTACCAAAAGTGGTTGTCCACCCCGTTAACGTTTCACCTTTACGTGCAGACAGCCCAATAGTTACAGATTCTGCACATGAACATGCCACTGCCCAGAGGCAAAGGGATTTCCAATCCGCAAACCTAAGGTCCAATATAATGGTCCTATCCTCACTGAAAGAAGTGGACTGTACAAGTCCTCTACAGGACTCTGTAAGTGAGGATGAAGATCAGCATTGTAAATCACCTGTGGGAGGCAGCCATGCCCAGTTACAGAGGCAACAAGCAACTGATTTCTCTCAGCAACCACAAGGCAAGTGCCTACTAAGTCCTCGGAGTCTTGGAAGCACTGACTCTGGCTACTTTTCACGTTCTGAGAGTGCTGACCAAGCTATGAGTCCTCCAAGCCCATTTGTCAAGATCACCCCACCCGCAGAAACTGACATAACAAAAACCCCACAAGTTCCTCCTTCCCCAGTTGTGGCAACTGTCATGCATGTAGCAACAATTGAGAAGCCTCGGGTTTCATCAGGACAAATGCGTCCTCCGTTGGAAACCAAAGCTCTGTCTCTTGAGGAACGCATCTCAAAACTAATCTCGGACAATGAGGCTGTTGTTGATGACAAGCAATTAGATAGTGTCAAACCTAGACGGACTTCTCTTTCTCGAAGGGGTAGCATAGATTCCCCTAAATCTTACATTTTCAAAGACTCTTTTCAGTTTGATTTAAAACCTCAAGTGAGAAGATCTAGTTCCAACTCCGACATACCAAAATCTCCTTTTACACCCACAGATAAATCTAAGCCAGTATTTCTTCTTTCTGTACCATCTCAGTATCCAGCTATGGACTGTTTACCAATTACAAGAAGTAATTCAATGCCTTCAACACCTGGCCAGTCAGCTCTTCTTCCCAATGTAACACCTCAGCCTCATCCACTAAGGATCTGTCATTCATTTGACGAAAAGATTAGCTCACTAAACGATGATGTATTCTCTTCAGCTCCTCATACTCCCAATCCGGCTGTACATAGTCGTACTTTAGTCAGGCAGATAGCAGTTGAGGATTCATCCACAAATGATGGCCACGTGCTTATATCTGTTCAATCCATGGATGACAGCTATCATGGACCAAGTATTACACAAGAGCTGCGAAGTAAGTCATTTGAACATGCAACTGAAAGAAACCGAAAGCCCCAGCAAAGTAAAGGGACAATGTACGAATGTGAAACCTGCCGTAACCGTTACAGAAAGCTGGAAAACTTTGAAAATCACAAGAAGTTTTATTGTTCTGAACTGCATGGTCCCAAGAACAAGCCTATGCAAACGAGAGATGTTGAGCCGGATGTGTTTGGACGTGGTGTTCAGCAACCAATGTTAAACAGAAATGCAGTAATAACTGGCGTTGTCGAGCAACCAGTTATGGTTAGAAAGAGAAGGAAAATTAAAAGTGTTGGAGACGATGATGACCAGTCTCCAACTGAGACCACACCTCCATGTTCAAGAAGTTTTGATTCCTGCCAAATGTCCACAGGTTCACTAGGCAGATCGTATTCCCACCCAGCCCAGTCTATAAATAACCCTGCAGTTTTAGGTCAAATACAAACCATTGGAAGAGTTGCTGAACCACAGGAGTCAAGACTATCTCCAATACGTGAGGCCCAGATCAGCACACCAAATAAAGAAAGAGGAGATCTCCAGAGACAAGGAAGTGGAACTTCAGTTATTCGACATACAAACTCCCTCAGCCGACCCAATTCTTTTGAAACATCAGAGTCCATTGATAGATCATCTCCTGTCGATCCTGGTGAACGGGATGTAAAAAGCTCTACAAATTGCCATACAGAGGCTTTAGTATGTACATCTACACAAAATTACCATGACAGAATGTCAACACCCAAATGT
The DNA here is from genome assembly GCA_029783895.1 of Triplophysa bombifrons. Taxonomy (NCBI): domain Eukaryota; kingdom Metazoa; phylum Chordata; class Actinopteri; order Cypriniformes; family Nemacheilidae; genus Triplophysa; species Triplophysa bombifrons. The sequence goes on from CM056469.1 coordinate 20,228,167, forward strand.
GCGCAACACACAAGTGAGCATCATGTTAGGCAAACCTTTCCCATTGCTGGTGAAAGTTCCACACATTTACAACAATCGCGACTTGTACGGCAGAGCAACATACAAGTCCCTGAAATTCTAGTTACAGAGGAACCAGACAGAGATCATGAAAGTCAAACTATAGAATCAACAGAGAAACCTGTAGAAACTTTCAACTGGCCCCAGAGGAGTGAGAGTTTGTCCAAATTGCCAACAGAAAAACTCCCCCCAAAGAAGAAGCGCATAAGACTTGCCCAAATGGAACAATCTTCTGGCGATTCTAGCTTTGAGTCAAGTCTCTCTCGTAGCCTTAGTAGAGACAGTAGCTTGTCAAGGTGCTCAAGTATTTCAGCCTCTTTTGACAGAGATGATCCACCAAGGTCTGACAGCCCGTCCAGAGTTGAAAGTGTTGGGAAGCCGCCAGAAACTCAAGGGCTCCCTGTAGCAAACAACACTCTTGGAGTGCCAGGCATGATGAGACGAGCTACCTCAGAGCAGATCAGCTGCACTCAGTCATCAGTGGAAATATCTTGTGATTACCGTAGCAAATCATTTGACTGCAGCATGTCACCTTGCAGATCTTTGTCACCAATGCAGACTTTCATGCTAAAAACTGCAAATAGTCCCCCAACTACCCAGGTCCCTCTCATTGAAAGAAGAAGGGGGCCTTTGGTACGTCAGATGTCTTTGAAAATTGCCCCAGACCCTCAACTGACAGTAAAACAAACAGTCTCCATTCAAAGAGGGCCCTTCACAAATGAATCCTCTCGCTCCCAATCTAGACCAGTATGTGGGAACACATCCACTCATGTTCAGCCCTTTGTTTTGCATTCTGGAGAGGCACCAAAACAGAAATATGAGCAAATGGTTCAAAGCATCAACCTTGGAAGTCAAATCCTACAACCCCAAGTTTATGGCCTTCCACATCCATGGCATCAGACGTCAAGGGTTGGGGCATGCCAGGTGCAACCTCTGGTCCATATGGTAGCTGGTCGAACAGACATTCAAAAGAGCTCTGATGACAACAATAACAATAGCTTTGTACCTAAATATCAGCTGAATTGCCTGGTGCAGAAAACAGGCCAAACGTATTCCTTAGCAGGTTTGCAAGGCAAACAGATTACTTTGCCAGTGTGTACAATACCAATGGCTAATGAAATTAAAGTCTCCCAGTCAAATGATGGAATACAAAACATCTATGCATCACAACCAGGTTATCAGGCTGTTCTGCCAGTTGGTATTCAAGGTGATCCTGCCTCTCGAACAACTACAGTAGCTTCATCTGTACCACAGATCCTAATCACACATGACCACACGCTAGCACCTGCTTCTGTGGCTTCTAAGGTGAACTTTCCTTCAGTGCATGTCGTGAACAGTGATTCAAAGATTAGAACAGACATCCAAACTTACAGGCAAGCGGGATCTGTCGCTATCCAGACAAAGAACAACATCAACACCACTGAACTGAAACAGACAACTGAGCAAACCATCTTATCTCTTGGTTCCCTACATTGTACTCAAAAGCTAGCATCAGTAAATCTATGCCCGCAGGAGGCCACTGCCTCAAGCAAGCGAATGCTCTCCCCCGCCAACAGCCTGGACATTGCTATGGAAAAGACACAGAAGCGGGCTAAAGATGAACATGGAGCTGTATGTCTCACTGACGGTAGATCTTTAAATTACCTGAACTCAAAGATGTCCGAAATGACCAGACAGAGGAAATTAATGCTGGTCAGACAGGTCTGCACCACAGAACTTGTGGACAGCCCAATAGAGACAGATGCACCAGAACAACTGCCAGAGACTTCACAAGCAGAAAAGACATCAGTCCCTCAGACAGCAACACCAGAGATCAATGAACAGGAGATTAAAAGCAGAACACCTACCACAACATCACAGGCTGTTCAATGTTCTGGTTCACGTTCTTCACCTGTAGCTCAAAACTACACCATTCCAGAGAATTCGTCTTTGAAGCAACAAGAAAAAGCTGAGGAGCAGCGGTGGTCTCAATCGAAATCTCCTCTGAGGCCTTCTACATTTCACGGACAAGTGAAGTTAGCTTCTTCTGTGTCCGTTGTCAACACAAGAGACAGTCATCGTCTGTCTTTCCCCAGTCTTAAAACAGCCACAACCTTCACCTGGTGTTTTCTAATGAAAAGAAAACCTCTCCACATTCAGCAGACTGACCAGAAGATTTCTGCCTATTCTGCCTGGGCGGTAAACCCCAACAATCCTAATCCATTGGGCCTTCCCACGAAAGTGGTAATGTCCTTGTTTGACTCCAAACAGACATCTAAGAAAATAAACTACACCCAAGCCAAAACAACAACTTTAAAGTCTGACATCTTGACCTACTCTGGAAAGTTAAAAGACATCTTGCCAAAAGTAAGCATTTCAAAACATTTGATGCTGCTTTAACAATTAACAAGATGTTTTGCTAGATTATTTGCAATTTCACTTTACTAATGCATTTGCTGTAGTGCAGGGTTCCTCAAATCTTACCCTGGCGGGCCGGAGCACTGCAGAGTTTAGCTCCAGCCCTGATCAAACTTGCATACCTTTGATTTTCTAGTGATACTGAACAGCTTGAATAGCTTGCTCAGGTGTTTGATCAGGGCTGGAGCTAAACTCTGCAGTGCTCCGGCCCTCCAGGGTAAGATTTGAGGAACCCTGCTGTAGTGCATATCTGATTAATTTACTGTATTTTTATTATTTTAGGCTTTAATCCAGCAACGATCCGTGGCAAATGACAATAGTAGAAAAATGAAACCAGAGACGCAACCAACTAATGATTCAGATCGAGAGTCTTCCAAATCTGAACCTCAACGAGTGAAGATCTTTGACGGAGGGTAAGTAATTCTCTACAATATTTTTCACAATGTCCTCTTCCAAGACGAAATGGTGTCTTGATGTGTTATTTTGTGGTATATTTTCAGTTACAAATCGAACGAGGATTACGTTTATGTCAGGGGGCGTGGAAGAGGAAAATACATCTGTGAGGAGTGTGGAATCCGTTGCAAGAAACCGAGCATGCTGCGGAAACACATTCGGACCCATTCTGACATCCGTCCATTTCACTGCACGCAATGCAACTTCTCCTTTAAGACTAAGGGTGGGTTAATTTTTTCCAATTGACAGTTATGACTAAGCTACATTTAAAAGATTTAAAAAATGCAAGTTTGGTCTTATTCAAGTATATGAATAAGCTATTCATGAAAATTGAACTTATGTTATGTAAAACGTCTTTTTCACAACAATATGATATGTCATGTGACAGGTGGGTTTTGCTAAGATTATTTGAAAAAATGACACCAAAACAAATGATTGGAACAGATTTTTGACTATTGTTGGGCATAAAACAAAAAAAATTCTAATTACTTACCCATTATGCCATTCCAAACCAGAATGACAGTAGAAAATTTACTGGCCCACGTCAAATTTAATATGTAAAATGTATATTTAATTGTTTCTCTTAAAATATTTATGAATTGGGAAGAGGGCATGATACATACCCACCTCGTTTATTGTAAGACTGTGGTTCCTTTGCTTTCCATTTGGGTGAATACTTCCAAAAAAATTTTTTTTCCATTTTTATAAGTGAAATGTATTATAGTTTTATAACATTTAGGTTTTCCAGATTATTCCCAACCATCCATTTCTCTCTATAAATTTTTTTCTTACCTTCTTTTTTTGAAGAATGTGCCCGTTAAAAAGAGCCGGTATGATTCATTGCAGTTGAACTTCCCACGCTGTGCTGCAGAACAGCACACAGTGTCAGACCAGCCCACGTTCCTTTAAGAACTTCTTTATCAGTTACTCACCCATTACATAGAACCAGTGCCCGAGAACATAGCACGCTTATGTAAACCACTCCCGTGCCCAGCATCCACCTCCCACCTGTGTGACCTCTCTGTTCTTCCTCATCCACACAGGGAACCTTACCAAACACATGAAGTCCAAAGCCCACAGTAAGAAGTGCATGGAGATGGGTGTTGCTGTTGGAATTATAGAAGATCAGGACACCGAAGACTTGGGTATGCTTCTAAGCATTAACAACAAATTATTTTATCAAAATTGAAGTCGACACACACTTCACTTCAGAAGATTTCTGTTTATACCATTATTATTTTTGTAACAACCAAACTAACCAGACTAGCCATTTGCATGGTTTTGCTAATATTAGCGCTATCTGTTAAACGTTTATTGTCCCTGGTTGAATTCTTTTTAAATGATGATCAATAGCAACGCCACAGTCTAATTAGAGATTCTAAATGCAGTCTTTTTCCTTGTTAACTCTTGGTGCATGTGGGCGGCATACACAGTGTTTACTGCGAGGAAATTGCAGTATCTAATTTTAGTGATAAAGAGATGGTAGAGAGAGAAAGATAGAGAGAGAGAGGGAATAGGAAAAGCTGTGAGCTTTCTCTGGTCTCAATTACTGAGAGCATATTTGTTTTCCTCTCACACACTTCCACACAAGCTGTCATGTGCAGGCTGTACTCGTGGTCCGAGGTGAAAATGTCTTCCCTATATAATGTGAGGGTTGTTTTAAGTCAGAGACACGTGTTCATTAAGACAATTGCTAACTAACATGATCTGTAGGATGGACTGCAATGTCTACAGTTTGCCATATGAAGTGTTTGTTTTCTGTCAGTGTTTTTTACAGTGTTTTTCTGTCCGTTCTGTACAATGTCATATCTATAGAGACTTTTGTAGTATGCCACACCATTAGATGTAAAAGTTTTGTTCATGAAGTTGCTATTTGTCCACAGGTGATAGAGGAAGAGCAGAAAGTGCTGACAGACAGGACTCAGACGGTGATGACTCTGACGGCCCGGATGATGAAGATAACGACGGGGAGGAAGAAGATGAGGAGGACAGCCAGGCCGAGTCAGGCCTTTCTGCAACCCCATCCGTTTCTGCAAGTCCTCAGCATTTTCCTGCTAACCAAGCCGACATAGCTCCCAGCTCTCTGCTGGCCCAGATGTCCATCAGCCTGAACCCAACCCCTGCTCCCCAACCTCCAGCTTCAGACTCCCAGACTTCAGACACAGAGTCTGTGGCTATGACAAGTCCTGTGTCACTAGTCAGACAGATGTCAATCTCTGCGTCTTGTTCCAGCCCCGGTCCTAGTCTGACGTCTTTCTCTTCCTACCCCGTCCCTGCCTCTGAGACCCACGCCTCCGACACCGACTCTGTGCACATGATGAGCCCAATTTCGCCTTGCAGGCAGATGTCCATCGACTACCCTGATTTTGATGTTCCCCCTAGTCCCCCTATGCCAGGCAAGGGGACCAAATTCGCCCAGGTGAGACCCGTGTCCTCGCTGTCATTGTCTTTCCCGTCGTGCATCCCTTCCTCTCTACATGTACATCTCACCCCATACCAGTATCCAACCCCATATTCATTCCAATGCCTTGAGTCTCGCATGCCTGGCACGTCAGCAAAGCTGCTTTGAATGCATGAAAAGGTGAATTGAATGTTTTCCCCACATTAGGTCTGCTATTTGAGGCTTTGTTCATGTTGCTTGGCAGTTTTTTTACAAAGTAATCATTTTAATATTCTTTTACAGGATGGAGTTGCCAGCACCTCGTCCCAGCCTGCAAGCGAGTGCAACGCCAACGTTGACCGTGGTACTCAGACCTCCTCTGATCCTCTTCAGGGACCCATGCACTTTCCAAACACGGGTCTGATCCACGAGTCCAGAGTTGGAACCACTACTCACCTCTTCAGCCACCTGCCTTTGCACTCCCAGCAGCCCACGCGTTACCCCTACAGCATGGTACCTGTAGGTGGCATTCAGCTTGTTCCTGCCGGATTGGCAGCTTACTCCACATTTGTACCTATTCAAGCCGGGCCAGTCCAGCTAACCATCCCCGCCCTCAGCGTCATCCACAGGCAGTCCTGCAGCCCTCTTCCAGCCCCCAACACCTCTCCCCGGCCCGAGGGTTCCCCGAGCCATCCGCTGGTAGTTCAGGAGCCAGTTAACAGCGTCTTACCTTGTTTCCCTCTGGGACAAGTCACAGGGCTCCAGACGCTCGGTTCTCCCCAGACCACCCTGCACCCTATGGGTTTAGAGACCTTAAGTGTGTTGGGTCTATCCAACTCCACCCAGCTGGTTCCTCAACCGCTAAATGCCACCCTGGGCGTGCAGGTGTTGGCAGCCAGCCCCGCCCCTCAGATCAGCACAGCTTCTCCGGCACAGATCCCTAGCCTGCAGATCCTCAACATTGCCCTTCCAGCCCTAATACCGTCCCTCAGCCCCCTCTCAGCTTTAAGCCCACTTCCAGCAAACCAGGACAAGCCACACAGCCCTGAGGGTGTAGCATCTGCACCTCCACCAGCCAAGGTTGCAGAATCACCACCACCACCTATACCCTCAGCCAGTCCTCCAACATCCAGTCCACAAGTGAAAAATGTGAAGCCATCCACGGATGAAAAGCAGGTTTCTCTGAGCAGCGCCAGCAGTGGATCTGTAGACACGGGGTGTACTGAGAAGACTATAGCCATGGTGAAAAAAACAATGCACGCTCATTCACCCCCCTCATCCACTAATGAGAGAAGCTCGGATCTTCCTCAGAAGGCGACAGCAGGTGGGGCTAGCCAAGCGGTACCACGGCAACCTGTCTCTAGACAACCAGTGACTATTGATGATAACGAAGCCTCCAGTGATGACGAGGACAGACTTGTTATAGCTACCTGAGAGTTCCAATAAAAACTCTTTTTCTTCGGTCTATGAATCTGTATTATCTCTCTCTTCTCCCTCTCTTTTGTAAAACTTTGTCACTTTGTAAACTGAAACACTTAAAAAGGTTTGCAGCTCTGGCAACCTTCTAAAAAAAGCACATTTTCTGACAGTCATATTGTACGTGCAATCATAAACAATGACCAATTATGTTTTTTTGTACTTTTTTGTCAGCACCAGACCGTTTTCTTTTCTTTTTTTGTACATGTTGTATAGACAATTGTGCCTTTTGGAGTTTCTTGTTTAGAAACCTGTACATAATATCTTATAAACCTAGTAGTCACCTATTATGTTAGATGAAACTGAAGGTAAAGAATGGAGTAAATACTGTTTTTAGTTAAAAAAGCATTTTACGTCTATCATAAATTTATGGGGAAATAAATGTTGTATTGATGTACAATATATGAACATTTCTATGGCTTTTGGGGGGGAACTGTTCCTGTGCACAGATGTTGTGGTCAAGTATTTATTATATTCCACCTGGTGCCCATGTTGAACTCCATCAATCCATAGGTATGAGTAAAATGGTGGCTTTACATTTGCTGTATATCTATACTATCGAGAGTATCAGTAAAACCTTGTTTACAAGTGCACAAATGCCTCCTTGATTTTTTTTCTCATAGTTGTTTTTCCAAGCAGTGTAATTAGCTTTGGGATGTGGTCTTTTTTCTCTTTTAATCAGGGCTTACACTCAGGACACTCAAAGACACGAGAATTATTCAACAGCTCACATCAGTAATGAGGGTCTTGGAGAGGCCAGAAACGGCGTCACCAATCAGCTCCTTTACGAGGTTTTATTGACTTCGTCTTCGTCCTAGTCTCAAGAGGTTCCGAGCAAAAGCTCTCATTACAGACCAAGAGTGACTCATTCTATCGACAGTATTTGCATCCCGACGCAGTCCCTGTGCGACTGTGACTAAACGTCGCCGCCTACCGGATGGTTCGCGCCACTGCGGCGCGCATCATTCAGGGAGGTAGGGGAGGAGGACGTTGCTTGGTTACCCGGCCCACAGAAGATCATGAGAGTGGGTGAGAATGTCTGAAAACATCTCTGAACATTTCGTCCAAACGCTGTATATTTTGTGAAAGAAGACCATTAGATATAAGTCGTGCGTAGTGCACTGTTTTGATGCAGAAATGCTCATATAATTAAAAAAAACTTGAAATGACATTTGAAGTCATGTTGATTGTTCTTAAAAAATATTTTTACAGTGTGCAGAGTAAAAGCATGTATGGGAAGCTTCCGCCAGTGTAAGAAAAAATAAAAACTGTAATTGCGACTTTATTTCACTATTGCGAGTTTAGTTTATTTCTCACAATTACGACTTTATTTCACTATTGCGAGTTTAGTTTATTTCTCACAATTACGACTTTATTTCTAAGAATTGCGACTTTATATCTCAGAATTGTGTATTTATTTCTTATAATATCGACTTTATTTCTTAGAATTGTGACTTAATGTATCTTAGTTTGGAGTTTACAAATCGCATTTCATGTTTTTCTGTCACATCCATTTGATGGCGCGCCTTTACGCAGTCAGCACTTGGACGCGATGTGATGCGTCGGTTAGCACACTAGGCCTAACTGCTTATCGCCAACAGAGCTGTGGATTATATCTTGCGGCAACGAGGTATTTTAACAATGATTTAAATTTGATTAAAAACCGTTTTGTGACAGATAAACTGTGACTAGATCCAACCAAGTAGTTTGAGTGTGTTAACTTGTATCTGTATAGCTGAAAGCGCCAATCTTACGCCGTGGATCGTGTTGCTCTTATCAAGGGAAATTCAGGTACCCTGAAAGACAAAGTTATTTAAATCTGGAGCTAATTATGATGTTGTTTGAACACTTGGATACTTGTTAAACCACAGTTACCACAAAATTACCATGCATTGATTAACATGTGATCACGGTTAGTACACTTTAATAAGAAAACATGGTTAATTTTCATAAGGGATAGGATGTTAACATGAGTGACTTAAAATGTGATAGTTAAAAACGGCACCAAAAGCATGTTTCTGTAGTCATAAAATAATTATATTAACTATTTGGTTAACTGGGTTAAATACGTATTGCCATGGCTACCTTATAAATCTAGGTTAATAATGCCAATTTAGACATAATAACGCATGCCATTCTCAGTTTGTATGTTTCATTTTCAATAAAACATCATTGCAGAATGAAAGACCTAATTCTATTTCTCAGGGAGATGAATCTGCCGGAGTCCACTTTACAAAGACTGCAGGACAACGCGGGAATACTGAAACAAACAAAATGAATCAGGTCTTTTTAGGTTAACATGACAATTTGCCCGGAAATGACAATTCCAGTGATCCACTGAAGCTCACACGAAAGACAGAGCCTGAGACTGAGAGAGAGAGAGAGAGAGAGAGAGAGAGAGAGAGAGAGAGAGAGAGAGAGAGAGTCCTGAAGGTTACCCAAAAAGAGTAACAGATCTAGTTAACTAGAAAAAAAACTTCAGAAGTTATAGTTCTCGATTTATATTAAGGTAAAATGAAAAACAGGTTAAATTGATCCTGTTAAGCTCAGCCAAACCAACATTTAGATTTACCAGTTATGTGCACCAGTGACGGTTCATCTTTTCAAACTGGCACACACAAATGTATACAAGCACAATATTCATATTTACATACGTATTAACAGTTGAAATGCTGGCTTGACGTAACGTTTCAAGAATGTAAGATTAACACTAAATAATAACTTGAATTTCAGTTAAGTGCTCACACAGAGCAAGTGTGCAGCATCAGAACTCAATGTCCTATTAAAGGCTTTCATATTCCATTGCTGTTTGATCAGAATCCAGGAAAAACTCAAGTCTATCTAGATTATTTGTTTGGACTGCCCATGTGCAGTCTGGCTTTCAACATGATTTAACTGTTTGTCACTGATGATTCTAACATAAGTTTTACTCAGAAAAGCTTTAATGTTTACTGGCTGTGAGCTATAATGACTGGTGGAACATGGAAAGAGCTTGCTCACATCTCCTCTAGGACTCACCAAAATTTTTGAATTGTTTGAAATCAATCATCCTTGTAGATTACCTGATATATATTTGTATACTAAAAGTGCTCTTATATGTAGATTGATGCCAGTGTGCTTCTGCTAATGACTGATGAACAGTTGAGTTGCTATTGCCATCCTATAGAGACAGGCTGGCAGTGATGGGACATTGTGGAGGAAAGGGAACCCACTTACAGGAGGTCAAAGCTATTTGAGCACATCAAGTCAAAATTACACAAAAGACAAAAAAACTAATCACTTCGAAACTGATCACCTACCAAAAAGGACGTTCGGCGACAAAGAAAAGTGGAGATTGGATGGATGCACCAGGATGGAGAAGGCTTTGTTCACAAAAAGGATGTGGAACAAGAATGCTTAGTGTGCCAAGAGACTGGAAGAAAAATAGCTGATTGAAGCAGCGATTCGTTTATTTCTCCCAAATGGGAAAATTCAGATGGCAGCATTTCTGATTTTGAAGTAGATCAAAAGCATTTTTAGGAAATGTCATAAGATGAAAACAGTACGGTGGCAAATGCATGTATGATAAATCAACACACAGATTCAGACACAGCGGAGGACACAAATAATCAGGATCAGAGTCTCCCAACTCCTTCCAGCACAATACTTCAATCTGCCATGGGTTTTATTTTTGTGGAAAGCACTGGATTAAGTGATGTGACACTCTCTACTACACTCCATGGAGGATCTGAATGTTGCCTATGACCTGAATGTTTCTTTTCAGAGTTCCCTCATCAGCCTTAACATATGTCAGTGATGTAATGGCAATATTCACCGAAGACATCACTTTGATAGATGAAAAAACATTAGGGGACACGTTGCCTCTAAACCCACACTGCAAAAAAGCACATTCTCGCTCAGTATTTTTTCTTTTGTTTTCCAGTACAATGGCAAAAAAATCTAAATAAGAAAATAAGTCTTGTTTTTATAAAAAAATATGAAATTTCAGCAAATTTGTGCTTAAAACAAGCAAAAAAATCTGTTTATGGGGTAAGAAAAATAATCTTGAATTTAGTGACTAAGAAAATGTAAACCTTAATTCAAGTTTCTTTTTCTTAGCGTATTGGCTGTATTTTTTTGTCTAAAAACAAGACAGGTCATTTTTCTCATCAAGATTCTTGATTCAAAACATTTGGACTGGAAAACAAGACGAAAATACTAAGTAAGAAAGTCGATTTTTGCAGTGCAGAACCATGTTTGCCACACACAAAAAATTCTTGTTGTTCACCGTGGACAGATTCTTTCTGAATTTATTGCACACTTCTGTGATGACACCCTTAGAAGTCAAGCTGCTTCTCTCAAATGGGCAGTATGAGATGGCTCAGGATACTGGTGGAGTTTTCAGAATTCTGCCATAAATTTTATGAACGGTGCACACTTGGCAACAGCTTTAAAGTGTTCTTTCTCCGGCATGATTTTGGAAAGGAAAAGTGGGAAAGCATTGGCCGAATAATATATTTTGGCTGAAGGAAATAAAAGTATCTTCCAATAAAACTTGCACTGGTTATCTTAGGCAAGCAATACAAGGATCTGTAAGACGTGATCTGATCAACAACTTCCTCGAGATGCTGTATTAGAAAGCTGCAGAACAGACTTCTACAATGTCAACCAAGAGGAATTGCTAGACATCATGGTCAACTACAGTTGTCGTGGAGTGCAGAAATCATTGAGCACATTAGGCAAGACCTGGCACACAAGACTCTCATTCAAGAGCCTGCCTATGTTCTCGAACAATGGGCAAAGTTTCATGAACCTCTGAGCAAGGACCTTGATGAAATCGAAGCAGTAAATGAGGCACTACAGCCAACGGTGAAACCAATTGATTTCACTGACCTTAAAGGCTTTGAGAGAAGACCTGTGGCTGTTTTCTGAGGCTTTCAGTGCACTTTGATAGCTATCCTGGTTTTAGATCAGAGATGAACAAAATTCTTGAGAGCAATGTGTGGGTCATGGACATCATTTAGAGGCGTATCAGTTTGATATTATAAAATCTCCTCGCTTAAAAAGTTGGTTATGTTGACTATAAATCAGGCTTTAAATAGTTTTAAAGGTTTAAATCTTTATATGCTTCATGCACGGTTGGACGTTCCATCAGTTGTGGACCTTTACATACTAACACTTGAATTGTTATTCATACATTGAATTGTTTGCATTGAAGATGGAGGGCAAAATACAAAACCCAATCAATTGGTCAATAAATAATGTAAGGTTTCAGTTTTTTTAACTCATATTCATATATTCACAATTGAATACTAGTAATTTGTTTTATTACTAATTATTATTATTATAACATTTTTGGATAACTATAAAGGAATATTTCAGTTGAATCACCCCTCTGAGAGCATGATTGTTTCCAAGGCACTAATTGTTAAGTAGCTTGTCTATGGGCGTCCAATTGATAACTAAATTATCTTGTCTTATTTACTCTTATTTAAATATTATTTTAAATTTGATCTAAAGTGAAAGTCAGTAAAACGTCAGTTCAACATCAGTCCTCTCATTTAAATGACAAAATATAAATTCAAGCAAATAATCATGACAAATGAAAATATGTTTTTGCCAACTATATTTTTGATTAGGTACGACGCTATACGCCTCTTTATGAATACATCAAACATTTTTAATACGAATATCAAGAAATGCAGGCGGAATTCCCATTTAAAATGTAAAGATATAAAGTCGCAATTCTGAAATATAAAGTAATATTTCTTAAATATACGGGTGGTTTCTCGGACAGGGATTAGACTATTCTTATACTAAAAAGTGTGGTGCTGTCCAAACTGAAAACAGCTTGCACTGACATATTTAAAAATAAATCAGTGCGTTTGTGCAGTTTCAAAATGAACAGAATATTTAGTTTTGTCAGATTTTGTCTGATTAAACAAAGGCCTAAAATAATCCCAGTTCGGAAAACCGCTTAATAAAGTTATAATTTTGAGAAATAAAGTCAGACTTCCGAATAAAATGGTGCAATTCTGATAAATAAATTCCCTGTTCTGAGAAATAAAGTCTAAATTCTGAGAAATATAGCAAGTCACAATTCCGAGAAATAAAATCAAAATCCTTAGATATGGGGCAATGCCTAGTCCCAGACTACTTAAAATGTTAGCGCAGTCTTGATCGAAAACAACTTGCACTTGCATATCTTTAAATATATCTGTGCGATTGTTTTATCTCAAGATGCACACAATAATGTTTGTTTGTACAGTATGTTTTTTAAAACTCCTCAAATATCCAAATTTAGCTAAAGCCTGGTCCTGTTTGCTAATCCCTGTCCGGGATACCGCCCCATGAAGTCACAATTACCATTTAGATTTTTTCTTACACTGGCGGAAACAAGCTTCCATACATACGTGCCATCATAAAGACCTGTATGTACAGGTAAGGCTTAGTCCTGTCTGTGAGGTGATGTCCAGGGTTTTTTTCACTGTTAGGACAGCAATCGTGCCACCCTTGCCTAAGGAAATCAAAGCCGTTGAACAGAACCGCATATTTCAATAATTATCCCTAATGCAGCATCTCTATTCATCAGATCCTCTAATAGATTGCCTTTGTTGTCCTAAACCTCCGTCTTAGATTGAACAAGCATGAACAGGCAACGCGTACAGAACCTTTGTGCTGTAATATTCAATAAAGCTTGTTCAGACTATTTTAGAGCAGGCAGGGGATATAGAGCTCGATTATAGTTGTAAGACTTTCCATTTTATGGACAGACACAGCTGGAGGCAAAAGATTTTATACTTGATATAGGCCACAACCTCGATACTGAAACAAACAAAAAAAAGTTTAAACTTGGAACCTTATTTCATTGTACATATGCTACTTTTATTATAATACAATTATTTAAAAAAAAAATGCTTCATTTACAGTTTTCCTCGATTGCCAACTCACAAACAAAATGAGACATTTCTCAAAACACTTTCTCTTCCTTTAGTTATTTCTGCAAAACCTCATACAAAAACATCATTACTTTGCAAAGGTTTAAACATGTTATCAGTCAGCAAATAAATACTATTTTGAACTGAAGTGTCAGGATTTAAACACAAATAGCACACATTTATCCATCAGTAAGCATCCAGCAGCAAAACTGATGACACACCATTCAGATTCTCAGGATCATATAAATAGGAGCACAAGTGACGTTGCATAGGGCTTCATACTACTTACTGTAAACACACCGTATTATTACAGCAAACAGTAACATACATTTATATGAGAAAAATGTCACCATTCTGTAACCAGTAAACTGTAGCACATGTACACCCTCAAATGTGTGACTGTCAAGTTTACAAATTTGTAATTGTATCCTTTTTTACATGTTCCTTATTTTTGCGGAACTCAGAGACAACTATTTACAGTAAAGTAAATCTTCTATATATACTTTTATGAAACCGGGACAAAGGTGCAGAGAATGCCATATTTGCAGTATTTATTGCCTCCTATTGACAAATTCCTTTATTGTTTCCTTTATCTTCTCTGTAAGTCGCTTGGATAAAGGCGTCTGCCAAATGCCTAAATGTAAATGTTATTTGTGCAGTTATACTGTTTTATGTTACATGATCAAGTTCATTTTTTTTGCAATTGCAATTTATTTCTGCATTTTGCTCTATCTGCACTCTTTTATGTTGTATATATTGTAACAAACACTGAGCTGTCAAATTATTCTTGAATCTCAATAAGACCTGTTACTAACCTCATTTTAATATTTCTAGCACTATTTCAATTCTTGGTACTAAATTGATATGGGTACTTTTTAGTTTATAAAAGTATACGTATGGGCTATGTGTAACATCAGTAAACTTGGAGTCCACAACTTTCGCAAACTGAATTGAGTTTCGAGAAAAGGAGGCATCATTTCAAGAAATGTGTTTAAGCAATCAAGAAAAACTATAAATGTGCATTAAGGATTATATAAAAACGTGTGCTAATGTTTATCAGTTTCTCAAATTAAGTTTTGCCGAATTTCCCTCTCAGTGACATATTACTAGAAACATTTCCCAAAACGACTCCAAAATCACATTTCTTCGTGGCTTCCCTTACAAAAAGAAGTGTTGAGTTTTATTTTACATCAAGCTTTATTTGGTTAACTAAGGGGTTCTTAAAAAACATTGAACAGCGATTTAGTATTTCTAGCACTATTTCAATACTTGGGACTAAATTGGTAGGCTACGTTTTTTACTTTATAAAAGTGTACTTTTATGTTTAATGTACTTTTAAGTATGGGCTAGGTGTAACATCAGTAAACTTGGAGTGCACAACTTATTTACAATTACATAGTTTTAACACTGGAGAAAAAAATAGAATGAACTTATAGGCCTACGTATTTATAGTTTAAAAGAACACTTGAATAAACTTTTTAGAAGAGATACACGAACTCCCTTTACTATGTTGACTTTACTCCTTTTGTTTGGGTTTCGCAAACGTATGTGTTGTTGGTCTGGTATCATTTGTAGAACAAAGTCTCTGTAAAGTTTATATTCGAGCGTCCTCTACTGGGCTGTATTGAAACTATCATCTCTTGAAAGTCAATGCTTAGCAAAAAAACTTGGCACAGACCTGCCGCCCGGCGTCTCCATCCCACTGGAATCTCAGGAATACAAAGTCCTTATCTCGCGCCACATGTTGCTTGTCGGTGACTATTAACAAACAGCATTGTGTTCGCGTGGGCGCGCGGGAGGGGGTGGAGAGCGCGTGTATATAAGCGTTCGTGAACAAGCGTATGCGCAATGAGACTCAAGCGAGCGCAACACTGATGATGCAGGTGTGCATGTAAAAGAAACTGCAAGTGAAAACTTCAAACTTGGCTGCTGCGCACTGAAGATTCCTTGTAGCTGTTTGCGAATTTATTGGATTATCATTATTTGGGATTTGGATAAAATTCTGTAAAATGGATTTGAGGATTATTTTCCCAGTGTTGTCCATGCTGTCTTCTGGAATTTTTGACTTCGGTATGTACACAAATAAATCTGTATAGACGATATGGCTCTTCAATTTGTAAAAGAGTTGAAGATGTAATGTATCAATATCAATCAGACGAGTATTAAGTGTACTTTGTTACTTTTCACTGCGTTGAGGGTAAATATTTTGGATAGTTTTAATGCGCATGTGGAAACATGTTCAGCATCAATGTCATTGTTAATTGCGCGTGACAAAAAACTTTTCAAGTTTCAATTGTAAAATCAGTCACGCAGATTATAAAGAAAACCACCGAAACGTTGTTAATGTAACACAACTTTCTGATTACAGCTACCGCGGCATCTTTGAATCAAATAACAGCATCTGGCACATCAGTCTCTGCGCGCCACACCAGAACCAAACGATGCTCCTGCGCAAGTTTTATGGATAAAGAGTGCGTTTACTTCTGCCACCTGGACATCATTTGGGTCAACACACCAGAGTAAGTATTTCACTTATAACAGCTTTCATTAAGTCAACCTTAACAAACATATCATTCTTGACAAAAACTTTATTTAGCAATTCGTTTTTCGTGTAAGTGTCCCCCGTGGCAAAACATTGTTATCTAATGACATTTGTATTTTATTTTCTCCAGGCGAATCGTGTCTTATGGACTTGGAAACGCTCCACGCAAGAAGCGCGCAGTCACAGAACCTGTTGTGCCCAAGTCACGCTGTAAATGTGCTGATAGCAAAGACAAAACATGCACTTCATTCTGTCAGCCAAACAACTTGTTACGGTAAGCACTCGGTGTATGCCAATAACGTAAGCGTCAGCAAAACGAGAGATATTTATTTCAAGGACACAAGATATAGTGGTTTACATACGTGGGACCTTCTACTGTACGTGGGAGAAATTAAATAATAATGAACAAGGAATTAAAGTTATATGGATGGCATGACAAACTTGCTGAAACAGGTTTCTATTTGTGGACTTGAGCGCCTCATGTCTCATGTGAACTTTCTCTCTTAGGTACAAAACAGAGTCAGACATGGCCATCCCTGCCGCCCAGGGCCACCATTGTGCCGGTCAGGAATGCAAACACAACCTGGCAGACGTACAAAACATCATTAAACGGTAAGGAAAACTGCACGCATTTTTAAAAGATGGCACACATTTGAGAAGTAATTGGAAGCTTTAATTACAAGCTTTTGTAAGATTGATGTCTCCTTTAAATGATGGAGCTATTTCAGACTTCACAGTACATTGAACCCCCCGAGGGTTGATTAAAAACCTGCTGGGCTGTGTTGGTTTAATGATGTTTTCGGAGTTTTGCATGAATTTCTTTGCTCTTTGCATGAATCCAGTATAAATTGTGGAACCTCAAAGTCAAATTACCCGAAGGCGACCATGACTTTAACGTACTTATTTACACAATTATATAGTTACTGTGAGGAAACGTGCACACATATATCCAAACTTTATCTACAGATATGACCACAAGCTTGTTTGCATCAACAAGGCTAGAGTTTGCACATTTACATAATATTTTATGGCGTGTGGAAAAAAGATAAGAAAAGGTGAAATGGTTGTATGAAAGTAACTGAAAATTTATTTGTGGTTCAGCATAGCCATATATATTGACTTCTTATTCTTTAAAGCTTTTAACGTAGCCACAAGTAAAGATTTCATATGATGTCCAGTTCTTGAAGAACACTAATTTAGATGCAGTGTTAATTGTGATATTGACCTCATTGTTTTGTTTGTTTACAGGGTTAAAAGCACACACCAGATTAGTGTAGCTCTCTCGAGGGCGAGAGCCACCAAGAAGATCCAGCTTCTTCTGGAAAAATGGGCTGTGAGGCTGCGGCACAGGGCGGCTGACAACTTCTCCTCCTAGAGACCAACTTTTGCTTATAAACTTTGCAGATTCACTCTAGGAAAAAGGATCTATCTAGAGAATCTCCTCCTCTCCACTCCTTTTATCACGTCACGTACATTTTGTCAATGTGATGTGTTGGAATACCTGCAAACATTCGTCCTGGATGCAGGTGTTCGCATGCGGTCTCCACCCCAGGAGTGAGTCAGCACCGGGGCACAGAACTCTGTGGGAGTCACGGAGAAATTAAACCTTTAAGAGGAACTGTTGACTGAAACGTACCAAACCTCAAAGTGTCAAGATCAGTGATCGCGTGGAATAGGACTCGAGGAATGTTTAAGACTTGAGCACATCTAAAGACTCGGAGAAGAAGAAAAGTCTTGCACATGTTGAAAATGTCCAAAGGAACAAACCCAGCTGTGGAATCAGAGACTGATGGACCCCACACACCCTGAATATATAACACCTGATCAGATGTGTTGAGAACATACTGGAAATAAACTAGTAAACACTACAAGTCTTACATTTTAGTGAAAGAAAAGTTCTGGTGTAAAATTAGATCTTGTTCTTTTTCATCAATTCACTTTATACAATGTACAACAATGAAGCTCTGAAATTGTACCAATGGTTAAATATTTATCTTAAAATAAGCCATATTGGCTTTTGTCAATGTTATTTCTGTGAAATTATATTATTTAAGTGCCATTATTGTGGTAAACATTATAATAATAATAAATATTAAGCATTATTTAAACGTATTGTTTTAGGATTTTTTGTTTCATCATCTTAGTTGCTCCATCCAGGTCATACTTAAACTATTTGTGAGGTTTCACACAGCACAGCTGTACTAAGTATCAGTGTCGGTTGATATTTTGTATCATTTAAAAGATACGAGATAAAGTGGCATAAAACATAATACACTTTAATGAAGGCAGATCAACATGAGAAACACGTCCTACAACTTGAATCCTCAAACCTATCAAGTAAATCAAAGCCTCAGATTATGTCTGTACAAAATCCACAAGTGTATATTTTCAAAGTCAAATTAATTTGTATTTTCATTTCATAGCACCGAGACAAAAGATTTAAAGAAAATCATATTTTAGTGAAGTCACAGGCAGACAGGTAAAGACATTATTTTTTAAGACACCTGTAATGAACATTAGATTAAATTCAACATCACAGAATGTCAGGGTTTGGACTGACAGGTGTTGATCTACTTTATAAAGCTTTATTAACACCTTTAAAAACCTATACATGCATACATATGGATATGCAGAAAGGAATAAAAAAGAAACCTAAAACATACATACATATGAACAAAGTGTGGGCTGGTCTTAAATAAATAGATACAGATCTTGTCTTGACTTTTCGTTAGATAAAAATAAAACAAGATCATCCTGATTCTGTGTTCATAAAACAGTTGGTGTTAATTTACATTTGCATTTTTATGAAAAAGTTCATTAAACTCCACTCCACCCATGCTGCATTCCTGCATCACAAGAGGCTTCAAACACATAAACACACAAACGAAACAAAATACACCCCGCAGGGAATTTCCCATAGATGCTCAAGGTTAGCCAAATTGTAGCCATCCTTTGTTCATATATGAAGAAAATATGATTGGATGGCCTTTGTAAAGTGAAGCACAAAAGGCATCTGGCGTCCACAGCTGTGTTCTTTAGGTTCTGGGTCTCCCTGGGACCGGCTGTAAGTCATTCGAGTTAGAATGGCCCCGAGCACAAATACTAAACTATTACGACACGAGGAATCTCCTCGAACCGACAGGCATTCAGCATCGATGCCACAAACAATGGAAGATGCATTGGGATGGTCGGACACACCTTGAGTTCTGACGTCTCTGCGTGATGCCGGGGGTCACCGCCCTGAGCTGCACACACATACATGTTTGTTTCACTATAGTGACAACATCTCATAGATTTCCATTGTATTTATATCAGGCTAATGATATAAACTTTGTCCTGACCCAACCCCTAAAGTGAACCCTGTGCACGTTGATACATTTGAATAACAAACACCATCATGAACATTCAGAAACATTTAGCTGGTTTCACTATATTATCATCAATGATTTTTCTTTTCACACTGTAACTCAAACAAAGGATCTATTGTAGAGCTATTCCATTGGTATATGTTTGATAACGATTCTTCAGATCTTTAACAGCGATGGATGATGGCTGTCCCAATGTAGACTCTTCTCTCATCATCTCAATACCACCCAGCACACGCCTACTGCGCCCTTATCATGAGAGTTGACGGAAGAGATCAACGCTGGTTAAATGGGTGACGACCCAAGATTCAAATCATCTGCTTTGTACACCCACAAATGATTTTGTCTTTGGTCCAGACAGCTGATAAATACCTGAACTATGAGAGTGTGAGATGAACTCAGACAGGTGAACTGACTCTCTATCAGACGGGACACCTGGTGTGGAATGATGAAACATTGGCTCTGACTCAAAACCTAATGATCCGTCTACACAGAATTTAAAGCATTGTGTGTATGCTCTCAATGTCTAAAGAGAAATCAATCCCAGAATGCATTGCAACAAGTCTGATGAAACGAATCATTCAAGATGATATGAGAAATAGACGGAGTAAACATCGACAGATATTTCATTCTACACTTAACTGAAAAGTGACAAAATTGGATGAAATGTATATTGTTTTCGTTCAATATTTATTTGTGATGTTTTATGAGTTGCATGTCCTTGGCTTATCGACCGGTTTACATCAAACACTTGTGAGTTGAGTTTGGTGTTGTATGATTTCTATGTAGTGTTCCAAATCAGTCACTTATTAGGTTACATGTTATATAAGATGCTATGTTTTGACACAGCCCTTTATCTAAAAGCAGCTAAAGACCCGCCTCTTCAGATGGCAATTGACGACTCAAGTTATTATTTTACAATTTTAACATACTTTTCTCTGTATGTTTGCTTACCATTTTAACGTTATACCTGAGAGTTTGCGTTACTGGAACATCTTGTGTATTTTGATTTACAAATCGCTTGTTGTTTTCCCCAGCTCTAAGTCGCTTTGAATGAAAAAATGTAAATGAATAAAAGCGTCTGACGAAAGAAAAAATAACATAATAAAAGCGTATGATGAATAAAAAATCGTAACTGAATAAAAGATTCTGACGAATGAAAAAATTTTTATGAATAAAAGCGTCTAACGAAAGAAAAAATAACATGATAAAAGCATCAGGCAAATGAAAAAAGTAACTGAATAAAAGCGTCTGACGAATGAAAAAAGTAAATGAAAAACAGCGTCTGACGAACAATTTTTTTAATGAATAAAAGCGTCTGACGAATGAAAAATCGTAAATTAATAAAAGATTTTGACGAATGAAAAAAAAATTATAAATAAAAGCGTCTAACGAAAGAAAAAATAACATAATAAAAGCGTCTGGCGAATGAAAAAAAGTAAATGAATAAAAGCGTCTGACGAACAATTTTTGAAATGAATAAAAGCGTCTGACGAAAGAAAAAATAACATAATAAAAGCGTATGATGAATAAAAAATCGTAACTGAATAAAAGATTCTGACGAATGAAAAATTTTTTATGAATAAAAGCGTCTAACGAAAGAAAAAATAACATGATAAAAGCATCAGGCAAATGAAAAAAGTAACTGAATAAAAGCGTCTGACGAATGAAAAAATTAAATGAAAAACAGCGTCTGACGAACAATTTTTTTAATGAATAAAAGCGTCTGACGAATGAAAAATCGTAAATTAATAGAAGATTTTGACGAATGAAAAAAAAATTATAAATAAAAGCGTCTAACGAAAGAAAAAATAACATAATAAAAGCGTCTGGCGAATGAAAAAAAGTAAATGAATAAAAGCGTCTGACGAACAATTTCTGAAATAAATAAAAGCGTATGATGAATAAAAAATCATAACTGAATAAAAGCGTCTGACGAATGAAAAACGAAACTGAATAAAAGCGTTTGACGAATGAAAAAACGTAACTGAATAAAAGCGTCTGACGA
Organism: Triplophysa bombifrons; assembly: GCA_029783895.1. NCBI lineage: Eukaryota > Metazoa > Chordata > Actinopteri > Cypriniformes > Nemacheilidae > Triplophysa > Triplophysa bombifrons. The sequence continues at coordinate 20,249,762 of CM056469.1, forward strand.
ATGAAAAAAAAGCGTTTGACGAATGAAAAAAAAGCGTCTGACGAATGAAAAAACGTAACTGAATAAAAGTGTTTAACGAATGAAAAAACGTAACTGAATAAAAGCGTCTGACGAATGAAAAAAAAGCGTCTGACGAATGAAAAATCGTAACTGAATAAAAGCGTCTGACGAATGAAAAAACGTAACTGAATAAAAGCGTCTGACGAATGAAAAAAAAGCGTCTGACGAATGAAAAAACGTAACTGAATAAAAGCGTCTGACGAATGAAAAAAAAGCGTCTGACGAATGAAAAAACGTAACTGAATAAAAGCGTCTGACGAATGAAAAAACGTAACTGAATAAAAGCGTCTGACGAATGAAAAAACGTAACTGAATAAAAGCGTCTGACGAATGAAAAAACGTAACTGAATAAAAGCGTCTGACGAATGAAAAAACGTAACTTAATAAAAGCGTCTGACGAAAGAAAAAAAGCGTCTGACGAATGAAAAAAAGTTAATGAATAAAAGCATCTGACGAAAGAAAAAATAACATAATTAAAGCGTCTGACGAATGAAAAAAAATGTATGAATAAGCGTCTAACGAAAGAAAAAATAACATAATAAAAGCGTCTGGCGAATGAAAAAAAGTAAATGAATAAATGCATATGACGTACAATATTTTTAATGAATAAAAGCATATGATGAATAAAAAATCGTAACTGAATATAAGCGTCTGACGAATGAAAAAACGTAACTGAATAAAAGCGTCTGACGAAAGAAAAAAAGCGTCTGACGAATGAAAAAAAGTAAATGAATAAAAGCGTCTGACGAACATTTGTTTTAATGAATATAACCGTATGAGAAATGAAAAAAGGTCAATGTAAAGAGCCTGTTACAGAAATCTTCAGTTTGATTTTCATTTACACACACGCATGCGCACACATCTCAACGCCTCCGGATATCTCCATCAACTACAAAACAACCACTGAAAGCTTTGAAGGAAGATCCCCAAAACATTCTCCGAATTCTTTTTTGACAGACGGCAATTTGAGAAAGTCTAATGAGCTCTGATTTACGATCTCTTCTGCGCTTATCTTATAGCTCGCCAATTTACATCAGAACAGATAAACTGCTACTGTATCTAATGCTGTAATCTAAAGTGACCAATTAAAGGTGTAACAGAGATTAATACGTGAATTAAAACAAAAGAAGTTGGTCACAGAATGACACGAGATATTCTTCAAGAATAAAAGTAGAACTGGACTTCAGGAATCGATGGAATAGTGAGAAGAGGTTTTTTACCTACCAGATCAGAGCAGGTCAGGGTGAAAAATAAGCAGGACCTGTGACGTCATCTAAACGGAACGATAGAGAAAGTTACACTTGAATAGCGTTAACAAGAAAGAATGAAAGACAAACTGATTCGGTGCATATCCATACACGTGGACACAAAACACCATCAAAAGCATATCATAACAATCAAAATCATTATCGTACACACAATAGATATTTTATTCATACTAACACGTTATGTGAAGGTCAAAAGTGCATGTGATGTGTTTTGGTGAGTCACACATGAAAGATGTTGTTTGACAGTTTACAACTATTTACCTATACGTCTTGCAAAACAATTCAATGTCAATGTGTCAGAGGCACAATACGCGCGGCTTGCTCAAGAGATATGACGTGACGTCATGTTTTATTAATAATAATCTTTGAAGCACGCAGAGAGACAAACACTGGTATTCAAACAATTCCTTTATTTAGAAACCACTGTTTACAAATACTCTTAACTTTTTCTTTATGAAGCCAATGTTGATGATATGTCCGAAAAACTAGATAAATCAGGATATATATAGCCTGCTTTGTTTGCCAACAATAAAACGTAGAATACTGTGGAGATTAGATGTAAATGTTTACTGGAGTTGCTGCAGTTTATCTGTGGAGTTTGTCAGACGTGAGAACATTGTGCACCCGCTCGGCCAGGTGCTGAAAGACAATGTCAATTCATAACCCGAGTTCATTACTAGAGCCTTTACGCAAAATGAAGTGATACTGAACTAAATAAGCACAGTAATAAAACACATCTTTAATGAAAAATAAAAAAGAGTAACTTGCAGCGCTGTAAATGATATTCTGTGAATGATCATGATACGAGAGATCAGCGTGTGAGGTGGCATGCGTGCGAATGGGCTGTGGTCATGAACTCATCTAGTCTTTCAGATTAACGCTGTATTCCCTGACTGTGACATTTAACCACAAAACATAAAAACCAGAAACAGGTGCTTCAGGCGTCCTGCATGTTAACTATATAATGTAGCTGAAAATAGAAATGGGCTCCGAGCGCATTCCAGCTCACTGCATCATCAAAGCATCCTGACACGGAACGCAAAGACTTCTGGGTATTCTAGTGCAGTGATTACCAACCTTTTACATCTTATATAATATACCCCAATCACACAACCATCCCTGTGTATATAAAAAGTTGATGGTGCACTTTAGATATGAGCCCACTTAATTTAGATGACTTAACAAATAATTGATTGATTAATTGGTCGGCAAAATTTAACTGATTAATTGACAATTAAACCGCTAAAACACAAATGCATTCTGTAAACAAGTGAGGAAAAAGTGCATATAAATCACCTTTTTAGTCAAGTGAAGCTAAACGTTTGTACATTATGTTCTTCATATCATCCCTGTTCTTCTGAAACCTCAAAATGTCCAAATTTGCTGTTTTTCAGAAAAGGGAAAAACACTTTTTATTTATTAATACTTTTTATTGATTTTATACTGTGTTGTCAAAGTTGATGAACACTTTTAGAAACGTTTTATGGGTTAGATATTCGCAAAATAATGATTTATGACAAAAAATTTAATCATGTAATAGGGAAATGTGAGGTTTCAGCGATATGAATTTTGCATTATTAAATGATTAATCGATTAATTTATACCTTTACGATAGCATCATTCATAACAAATTACATTCATAAAGCATCCAGCACATTCAGATTTGAGATTCAGATTTGAGTGAGGTACTAAACACACTCGCGCATGTTTTAAGAGGTCTCGTTTAGGAGTGTCCTGACAAACACGGCTCTGAGATCAACTGGAAAAAAGATCCACATTTTTTCCCATGATGCCACAAAACTAGACATTGTTTCCATGTTTGAACTCCTGACAGCCTAATAAGGTTCTCGTAAGCCGAGGACACACATTCTTTCATGGGATTTTCTTCCAAAACAAATTCCAGCCATTTTTTTCCATGCACCCATCATTCTCACCTACTGTAACTGAAGCCCACTTGACACTGCATACCACACTAATAGACTGAACAAAAACAAAAGACATGGGGAACACTATCCGGAGAGAAAGGGTTTCTCCTCAATGCTGAAATCAACTGACCTCTTTTTCCACAAACTTGAACACTAGACATCATTACAGACATCTTGCATGATGTTAAATCCTGACACTGTCAAATTCTGGAGTAGTTACTGGTTGAATTACTTAATAATTAATGCAAACCTGAGGTGCATTACTGTACATCATGACCGCAACTACGCTTACAAAAAGTGTGTTATTAGCACACTTATTTGAAGCTTAAAATAAGAAAGTAATCTTTTAGTTTATCTCACTTTTTTAGAAATAGAATTAAACCTACAGTAGTTATTCTTGACTAATACTGTGAGTATACTTAAACTATAAGCATGTTGTTAAGTTTGTGTGAAGAAAATCAGTAGGTTTTGGTGTATTTTCATAAATTTAAATGTATACTTCTATAAACTGACTAACCGAGTCTCAAGTAGTTTTAAAATAGTACACAACTGATAATATATTTCTAATACAACAATATTAGTATACTTACAGAGTATACTTAAAAACAAGTAAAAATATCTTGAAGTAGGCCTATACTCTTTTTTGGAAGGGTAGCACAACATGGGTTTGTGTAAAAAATGCTTCAGATTTAACACACTTGTTGTTTCTAAAACATTTTAATTTGAATGCTTTATATGTTTGTCAAACTCAGTTTTGAGTCCAACACTTACACTAAAATCTGATCTGTTTATCCCACGAGGATATTAATCAAGTCCCTGCTCGTGTCAATGAAAATCATGCAATCTAATATATTTGCCATTAGGTTTCTACCTGACTCAAAAACATTATAGTTTCAGAGCCAGTCTCTGATCCATAAGCTGCACATTTGGTGTAGGTGTCAACGTAACCCAACAACATGTCATTTCAGACACAATATGAAGAGCTAGTAGGTTTTCTTACATAGGAGAACAGTCGGAACTTAATACTATCTCATGACACCAAAACATTAACGTCACACCATGTTCTAACAAAAAAGAAAATGAAGCACAGATGAAAGAAAACGTTTCCCTTATGCAGTGTTGTCTTCATCTAAAGTATTCTCTCAGTCCATAGAAGCCCAGGTATATTCATACGTGATTTATCTCAGCTTTCATCGAAATGCCACCCTGTATCACATAACACAAACAAATGAAACTTTCCGTAAATAAGAGCAGGGGAATTTAGGAAATTGCTGGATTTTTTGTATCTGGTAGTTTGACCAAACTCCAGCAGAAAAGAGTCAATGAGAAACAGACACCTGCTCTTTCGGTTACATTATAATGTCTGTTGAACTCTTGCCCTTTGACCTCTAATGACATCAACTTGATTTATGACAGGACTCCGATCAATCCAATTCTGATGCTATTCAGAGAGTCGAGAGACGCTTCCAGAATAATTTGAAATTGCTAAACTGAAGTTATGTAAAAAATTGAATGAAAATAAAAAAATGAGTTAAAATGACTCATAATCACAGTTTGATTGTAACATTTAAGGCTGCAAATGTAAATTAGTAGAGAAAAACAACATTACAACGCATACTGTATACAAAGACAAGAATGGAAAACCACAAACATATTTCGACATGCTTTAGAATCATTTTGTAGACTAAACACTTGATTTGAGATAAAAAATACAACTTGTCATCCCGTAAAGCCACGACAACAATCAGCACCCTGACTAACCTCAGGTACTAGAATCATGTTATACGTGATGACAAACATAGCCTATCACAGTCTGTTTCATAACAGTTTTACACAAGTAGCCACGGCATTGACCCAAGTTATGACGAAGCAGGTGTTTAAATAAAGTTGAGTCTTAAGGAATCCTGCCTGGCAGTCTGACGTAAATAAAAGTCTATTTGGGATTGTGTATAAAAAGCTTAAAATTAGAGGTCATAGTAAAAAAGTAAGAGAAACATCGACTGACAGAGTGACCTGTAATGCTGGGTTCACACCAAATGCAAAATAAGCGATATGAGCAGGATTACATACAAAGTCAATGCAAAGGCATGTATAGGTGTGAACTCCATCAATTTTGTCTTCCACGAAGTTTGTAAATATTTGTCAGATCGCGTCACAATTAACAAACTTTTCATACAAGTTATAAAGAGCATTGGTCGCAATTGGTGTGAACCCAGCATAAGTGTGACCTGTAGTAAAACATTACAGAACAACTTTATGGAATAGTAAAAAATATTGCTATGATCTTAAAATAAAGAAAAATGATTCATTCAGCACCAAGAAATACGTTATATATACTGGGTTAGGTATGTTTTGATGCTGGTTTGACCAGCTTAATCCAACTAAGGACCAGCACATGACCAGTTTAAACAAGCACAAACCAGCATCAAAACATACCAAACCAGCATATGTTGTTTTATTCAACGGGGTAGTGATAATTTTTCATGAATATTATGCTTATAAGAATGCAGTGCTTATACTTTTTAGTTAATGATAATTGATGTTAGAATAGAAGAAAGTGTTTTAATACTAATGTCACGTCTACAGAACTAATGGCTTAAGGTTACGGTGAACGACATTTGTCTCTGGGTACATGTGATAAAGTACAGTGAAAAAACGCAGGCTGTCTGAGACTCACATGTAAATGTTTTGGTTACGATACTGATGTCACGGCTCTGAATCAGTCTCTCCATCAGAACACCGAGACCGTTCTCTGACAGCTTGAATCAGGTCAAATCACAGGCCAAGAGGATGAAAAACACAAAATACCTGTCTGTCATTTACACCGCACTCTCTCTGACAAAAAGAAATAACTCGCATTCCAAATTGTTATTGAGTTGAAGACATGAAATGAAGTGCACTGTAAAACTAATTAGTTGACATAACAAATACCAGCGAAGCGCCTGCTTTGGAAAAATCATCAATCACGTGTCATTCCAAACTTATAAGACTCTCTTCTTTTGGAGCACAAAAAGAGGATTTTGAAGAATTATACATGTCTAACAAACACACCAATTAGTTTTGACCTGACAACTTGTGCTCAAGCTTTCATAAGAAAAAGTCAAATCATCTATCGTTTGATTTTGAACTTTAATGTTGCAAATGTGAGAACAGCCAGTGTGTGTTTTTGGAATTGATGTGGTTTTGACTTTACACATAAACACACATTCCCCGTGTCAGGATACAAAGCAGACCTTCACCTTCTGTGACTGAACTGCAATGGAATTGTGGGTGGCTGAAGACACATGTCACCGCACAACAGGTTTGCTGAACCCGTACCAGTTGGGTTTCAAATGTTTGAATTAGAAACGGTTCTATTTTTTGGTGAGGGAAATTATAAAATAAGAATATTTTCACTTAGAAAAAGGAAATATGCATCAATATAATTTAAATAAGAATATATAAGGAACTATTTTATGAATTGCTTTACAGATTTTTACTTTTATGGAAAAATATTAAACAAATATATTGTATATTTTAGGGTTAATCACATTTTCGGAAAGTTCTCAAAGGAAAATCTTTGATCTTGGTGAAGACACATTTAACTTGAATAAATGGCTTAGGTGTAAAAACATCATCTTTATTTTGACATTGCAGACGGGTTCCGCAGACATGACAAGCGTTAAGTACTATATACTTTTTTTATTAAGTACTAGTAAACATGTAAGTGTACGATTTCAATACTTAATAATAATAGCACACTTAAATATACTTCTATTGTAAGGGATGTTTATTTATCAGTGGCATTATTCACTTTGACCCGTTTTATTGGAAAAAGACAAACTTATCTGCTGTTCTTTCCAGCAATGTTATACCAAAACAATGAAAAATGCTTTAATAAAAAAACATTTAGTTTGTTTTGCAAGATCTTACACATGCAGGATGTTACCATTACATTTTCTTAGCCCAACAAAAGTAAACAAATTAAATCAAATCAAATAATATCAATAATTTCCATAAATTATTGAAAACAAATGCTTGATGAAAAATTTAAAACAACAGAAGCATAATTAAACTATAAGTGTGTATGTCAGGGTGCTGTGTTTTGTGTGCTTGCATGCACTCGTTGTTTAAAGTTTGTTTAAGGAAGCGTGCTGGCAATGTCTACACTGACATCCTGTCGTCTGCTGTCCACAATAGTTTTCGTCCGTGCCACAATTGTTCAAAATAAATATTTTACAACACCATCATCATCAGCATGTTTGACAAAGGGACTCACAAATGCAGTTTATAGGTGATCTATGTGACATCTCACACAAATGGAATCCAGACTACAGGAGGATTGGGAATTCCACGACAATAAGCTTGACGCATTTCACTGAGCGCCAGGAATCTACTGTATGACGTTATTGATAGTTCATGCAATTCCTTAATAAACAACCTTGGTTACTCACAAAAATGGTGGTGTATTAAAGTCATTTATAAAAGATACCACGCACAACAAATATATAGGGAACTAGACACTTCCCCCTACTGTTCAGAAAGAGAATTACAGAAAGAGACCCTTTTTATTGAAAGGTTTTCCTTGAGATAGGCCTACTGGTGATGTAACGTGTTTACTTCCACACAAGCACTCTTCGACTGTTTTGTGGACGATAACACCACCGATCCGTATATTTTCCTCCCAGATTAAACTGGAATGCAGAGCTAAAGGAACAGGGCCAAAAGCGTCTGATGAAAATGACGGAACAGAATGAAGTCTTTATCATTCCGTTCACTGCTGTTTGCTCAAGTGACAAACTGCATCCTGTCTGAAACGTGTCGCTCTCTCGCTGTCAGACCTCAGCATCCGAAGCAGACTGGAGTCTGGCCTGTATCACGCGCTTATCGCCTCAAACCCTGAAATTCACATCTTAACGCCGCAGTTTCCCCTTCAGCTCTCCAAACCCAAAGGACACGGCTCTTAGATGACTTCTGCAATCTCTTTAACTTTCCCTGCATGTCATGTTAAGTGTTAACAGAACGGTTCACTCAAAAGTGAAAAAAATCATTTTCCTCATTTACTTATTCCGAACCTGCATGACTTTTTTCTGCAGAACACAAACGACGGCATGTTAAAGAATGCTACTAATACAAATTTCAAATACGTTGAACAACTAATGATTTTGGGGTCTCCCTTTCATCTCTCTCTTGTATCTGTTCATCAGTAATCAATCAGAGCTTTAGCTGAAATAATGAAGGACTCAGATGGACAAGAGAAAAGACATGCACAAAACACCCTGGCCTCGGTCTCTCAGTTTATCTCTGAGAGCATGTTTGCATTTTAAGCCTCAACGTTTCATGTCAGAATTCTTGCGCCCTTTTGTCCAGAGGGGCAATTCTACTAGAATCATAACAAACAGCTTTCAGGGGCTCTTTAGAGGGGCATCAGCGAGGGACGAGCGCTCATGAGCGATGGATGCGGGTGAGAGAGAGCTCATTAGCTGACCTGTAGAGAAGCGGGTGGCTGTTGGTGTTAGTTCAGGGTGAACTCATATATCTATACAGATATGTGTCTGTGAGTGCTCTATGGGGCACTAACATACAAAAATGTACAAAGACTTTGAAGCTCTGTGATACAGATGATTTAAAAAAAATATTACTTATTTTGTATCTTTGTAAAATAATCAATTTAAGTCAAGTTCATGTTTTTTTTCTTACGGAAAAATAACGTTTACTAAAATATCTGCGTAAAATAAATGATCCATTCAAATATCGTATGCAGTCCAGTCGGGTTACGTCATCCGTTCAGCACCGGCACACTTCTTTAGCCTACAGTCGTTTCACGCACACTCTGCTTACTAAGTGATTTTAAATCAAAATAACAGGGTTTATGGCATATTTCTTATAGGTATAAAAGGTATAAAATATTTAATATGTAACGATTTCTGGATCGAGAGTCTTTCTTCCGTTTCCACCTCAGTGAAAGAAACTTCCGCATAACGCCAGATCATCACAGGGAGAAAACGCGTCTGTGAATCCACATCAATCCTGTGCAGTCTTTTAATCTTTATTCGTCTGAATTAGACAATTTTGACTTTTTAGACAAGTTCGACAACCATAACGTGCGACACCAAATGTGATCAGTGCCACAATCCACCGCGATTACACGACGGCCTCCGTAGAAATGTCACGCAATGATGGCGCACATTCACTGAACACGTTTAGTATCACGCTGTTAAGACATTTATAACGTAACTGCTTGTCTTTGGTCATATGGATTCTCACCACATAGGGTATACTAGAATAAAAAGAATACAGACATAGACTGTGTGTTAAAAAAATAAGAGTTAAACAAACATTGCAAATTAATGGCAGTCACTTCACACGCACACTTCTCATTTATAATAGAAATCGTTTTTAGGTTTGATTGTTGTTTTATTGATCTTTTGAATTTGCTTGTGAATTGTTTTGTTATTTTAGGCTCAATTTAATTTAAAGGGGGAACTCTGCCCAAAAAATTAATTACTCACCCTCAAGCATCCCTAGGACGCAAATTAAGGTCGTTTTGGAACCTTCTGACTCCTCAATAGATTGCAACGCAATCAGTATGAGAGAGTGAGAGATAACACCAAATTTAACACACCTGCTCCCCCTGTAACCGCGACACTAAATATTCACATAACAATGAGGAGAGAGAATGGCTAATTGGGCCCAATTTGGAGATTTTCACTTAGTGATGTACTCACTTTTGTTGCCATCGGTTTAGACATTAAGGGCTGTGTGTTTTGAGGGGACATCAAATTTACACTTTTATACAAGTTGTACACTCACTACTTTACATTGTAGCAAAATGTCATTTCTTTAGTGTAGTCACATGAAAAGATATGATAAAATATTTTCAAAAATGTGAGGGGTGTGCTCACTTCAGTGAGATAGGCCTACTGTAAATCATTTTTATTTCAGTATAAAAGTTCATTGCAATGGCAACATTTCCAACAAATGCCCATCAAGGAGCATTTTACTCCAAATTAAAGTTTTATGAATGAACCTGTCTGATATAAGGGTGTTATTTTGTTAAATGTGTTCAATGTTTTTAATAATACTATAATACTATGTAGTACATGAACCGGAGAGAAGGCATACGCAGAAGGATATGGTTTGGAGGGATAACCAGTTAAATAGACAAAGGGTTAAAACTAGATTAAAAGACTCTGCTGTGCAGCCCTCACACTAACTTGATGACATCATTGTGTCTAAAGCAAAACATAGTTAGGACATTTTATGAATACTGAACACAATATTCTATTCATGCACAAAACAATAAGGAACATAGACACGAAAACGTGTTTATCGAATACTGTAATAATGCTATACATCAAACTTATTTTATTTCTTTCCGTGACCGTTTGTGCGTTCCTCGTCCACAGTAATATCTCATTTATCCAATTTCCACTCCATATGGCTGCTTATTAAAGCAATAAGAGGTATTTCTTTCTGTCAGAATACTTTTTTACAACAGACGTTTAAAAGGCTACAAAAGTGTAGAAAACTCGTAAATTTTGACTTCTTCTTTTGCCCCGTTTAACCCTGCTGCCCTGAAATCACTGAAGCGGAACACTGTGTGTTTTAGAAGAGAAGGACAGAGCGGACGACAGCAGACAACAAAGACGGAGGGCGTGTAAGAGGTGAAGAGAGGCGAGAGAAAGACAGCTCCTTTCAGAGGCTAAAGGTGAGAAGTGACTCTCAGGAGGCGCCGCGGTTTGAATGGATCTTCTGGTGGGTCTCGACTCACTCGCTGTCCTGAATGGACTGGAGGCGGTCATTGTGCTCCAGTCAAAACCTCAGGATTGAGTTACAGCTGAACTTCAAAGCGAACAGTTCCACTTCACCTGCTCATGAATCTCCTCTGTTCTTAGACCTCTTCCTCTTGTCTTTCTTTCCCTTTCAGTTGGCAATGAAAGCAGGTTTCCGGTAGAAAACGATACAAGTGCACTTCTTTTGTTCTGTGTGATTCACATCTAGATATTTATCAGAAAGGCAACACCGGTTGATTTGGCTTGTGTTTCACAAGGGCCTGAAAGTAGCTAATGTGAATAAGTGTGCTAGAAAGTCAAGAGATCCTGACACGTGCGAGAAGAGATGCCTGTCTTCAAATCTTAGTTCATTTTATTTTTGTAATGAATCTTTAATTTTTATGCCAGAGCGTCTCTTGCAAATCCGGCATACTTGGAAAATAAAAGCGAGGCTACACAATCCCTTTGTCATTTGGACACATATATATATATATTTAAGAAATATGGTATTTTGGTTGGTAAGGAACGGTTCATGGTGAGTCAATTTTACCTGGCAGGTGAGGTCAGAAAGAAATGTTATGCTATGCAAATCAACAAAGGCATGTATTTTCACACATCACATGACTACTCTCAGCCTATTCCACACGGTCAATATTTTTAACCTCGTGTCTACTGTAGTAAAAGCAAAGTATGATTTATTGAAAAATACATTGTTCTCACATATTGCATATCTTTTATTTTCCCCAAAGGTGTGGTCTCATACAATTTACGTGTGGTTTGACAGAACTGACATCTGCGGGCATGTGTTGCCGTGTTGACGTTCTGTGTTTGTAGATACCATAGAAAACTTTCTCTGCTGTCGGCAGTAATCTCATGAGTCATGTGTATTATCACAGCAGCGCTTACTGTAAACGTCCCAGATTAGCATCTTATTCACTCATGTTTACTAGAAAACCAGCACACATTCTTATAAAAGTAGTTGTTTATTCTGTGGAATAATGCAGAAATGTTTTAAATAACACCGGAATGTTGGAGCATTGATGGTGATTGGTCGGATCGTAACAGTTGGAACGAAAGATCGAAACCTTACCCACATGTGAATCAATGCTGGTTGCCCTCTCTCTCTCTCTCTCTCTCTCTCTCTCTCTCTCTCTCTCTCTCTCTCTCTCTCTCTCTCTCTCTCTCTCTCTCTCTCTCTCTCTCTCTCTCTCTCTCTCTCTCTCTCTCTCTCTCTCTCTCTCTCTCCTCTCTCTCTCTCTCTCTCTCTCTCTCTCTCTCTCTCTCTCTCTCTCTCTCTCTAACACGGGAGCGGCTGATTTCTTTGAATCTCTATGTATCTTAAAGTTGTTAATAGTTTCTCTTTCGAGCTGAATGGTTCAAGTGGTTTGTAGTGGAAACTATATGGTAACAAACTATAAAATATCTGCAAAGTAATTGCTGTTCAAAACCAGCTAGCTGTAATTTTTACTCGTTATCGCCATCTCTGTTTGAAACATAGAATTGCATGTTAGTTTTCTTGATGTGGGTTGATGTCTAATAATTTCAAACTGACACTGTATTTTTATAAATGTACTATTGTGAAGGTAAGGAGACTTTTAACACATATAACATTTTTAACACTTTTAACATTTACAGATGTACTACTGTGAAGGTAAGGAGACTTTTAATACAGATTTTTTTTTGTACTTGATTTTTTATGGGGGGAACTTAAAAGTACTTTATATGTTCAACTACTTAAAAAACCTAAATCTCATGATGTCCTTCTAGATACATTATATAAATGAAGAGTTCATTTGCAAAAAGATAACTTATAACCCAAACAATACAAGAATAACTCCAGAAATACTGCTAACTAACATACAGCAATAAAACATGATAACATAATAAAAAAGTGATTTTTAAAAATGTTTAAAAACTAAGTGATCTGTTGTTGCAAATAAACTCTCCAAATATAATTCATGAATGTCAAATACAGTATTTAGGAACTTACTTGATCTGTTAAAAAGAATGAATAAGGTTGAATATTCTGTGTCGAACCTTATCCCAGATGTGGTGAAAATATTCTGCCCACTGGACGAAATGTTGTTACAGTCTACACCCCCAGTGGACTTATGAAGTGTTGATGCCAATTAACTTCTTTCTGCTGGTATGAAACAGTGTTCATTCTGAGCAGAGGCCTCAGCGGTCCTCTCACGCGAAGACCCCTCCCGTGACACCCTGAGACCACGCTAACATCCATCAGGGATAACCCCAAACATGCTTAACTGCTCCATTACACAAACACACACACACACACACACACTGACAGGCGGCTCATTTAGGGGGTTAATCCGCAGACTGATGAGAGGTTGAGAGAGTGACACGACAGGCGTCTGGGACGTCCTCTGGGTGTTCGGGATCTGATCTCATGATGGGCTTGATCGAGTCCCCCCAGCACAAATAAATACATCCATTGATACAACCGGGATGCTGGACCCGTATAGTACCAGAGACCAACGTTCTGCTCAAGATGTTATACACGTGTCTATGTATCACTTCTCTAAACATGAGATGAGCTGAAACGATGAGATGACAGATGACAATACGTTAACTGATAAGATTTTCAAGATCACATAAAGGCTCTTTTCAAAATTCTACCCCGACCAAAAATAAGTTGTTTATTCAAGTGTGCTGTTTGCATACTTCTTTTAAACTACATTAATTGAACATTCTTTCAGTCTATTTTTGGCACTTCTCAAACATATTTAAAATTACTAAGTATATTGGACTTGATTTATACTGATAGAAAAAACTATTTATTTTTGGTCTCAATCTTTTAATGAAGATATAGACTTAAGTGTTGTTTACTGAGCCTATTAAATATTTTTTTCATGAAAGTAAACTAAGAACAATAAATAAAGGAGTGAACAAGTACACTTACAAATAAATCACTAGTTCACTGATATTAGTATACTTTACTTACTATAAAGTATATTTACTAAATAATTACCTATACTTAGTAACATTCAATTGAAGTATACTTGTTTTTAAAAGGGTATGAAGCAAAGGTATGCAACATTTCTCAAGCGCTTGACATAACTTATTTTTACTCTGGTAACCGTGAAAGATGTCAAGAAAGCATGAATAATGTCTCTTTTAAAATCATGAAATTTCATGTTTGTGGACTTTTACAGTATGTAGTGAGCATGTCAAAATCATGTTTTCTAAACCTTTTTGGAAAAGACTTATGGGGCTGTGTCCACCAAGGGGCATTTACATGTCTGATAATGCCTGGGGTCCGGCTGAAAACGCCCGCTGCAGGCGCGCCATTCTGCCCCAAGTTGAGCATTTTTTTTGAACTCGGGGTGCCAGGTCGGACTCTGAGCACGAAAAAAACGCCAACTGCTTGCGTTTGCCGATGAAACGCCTTGGTGGACACAATCCCTTAGAGAGGCAATCGATGAGTCATAAGCACAAACGAAGCAATGAATAAATATATGATTTTTTAAAGACCACATTTTTTTGTGTGAAACCAACAATGTTTCTTTATGAGACCAGACTATAAAACAAAGTTTTGTTTAATATGTTAAAAGTGAAGATGTTTAGTTTCTCACTTAAAAAGCAAGAATGCATTAACTAATAGTATGAATGGATGTTTAAAGGCAATCAACGTTTGAAATAGTGTGACAGATGAGTTGCCGCAGAGCCCGAAGGGAGAATCACATGTACAGTCTGTGTGCCGAGAAGCACCTGCAAAGAATTTACAAGCAAGAAACATTCCACGTATTCACAGTGACCTCACGGTTCACTAGAACATTCCAGAGTCGGCGAGGTGAAGAATCAAGTCATCGAACATTCCAATACCACATGTGAAGGTTCCGATATCATTCCGTTACATAATCACATAATCCTTAAACATTCATCATGTGAATATCCTTGAGACTTCATATAGGAATGCAAAAAAACACAGAAGAGATCTCAGCTATTCTTCCTTAAAAGATAAGAGCGAATGAAAGTCTCTTCAGACAAAAGAGTCGGAAATGTCACCAATGTGTCTGTCATTAGTTTAAGAAGAGATGTCAACAATGTGTCAAACTGAGCTCAGATTTGTCAAGTCTCAATCAAAAGTCAATATTAATGAAGATCTCAATATGAATTTAAACATTTCCCATCAAATTTACTCAAATTTAAATGAGTTTACCTCCACAATACATTAATTTTACACTTCCACACTCTTCACAACAGTTATGCTTTTGTAAGTAAATTTAGGAGAAACATCAGAGACTTAGTTGATATATAAACACAACTGTGAACTCTCAAATCTCCTGATTTAGGAAAGAGCAACATCAGAGCAATATTTTTCTGGATTCTGTTGCAAGCAGAACAACCACCTGCTAGCTACCATCCAAACACCATACCAACTGCATAGCAACACCCTGGCAACAGCCCATAAGCATCATTGTGGGAGATTTGCATGGGCAAAGTCCATTGATGCATTCCTAAGATTTTTTCTTTCGTAAAATTGTTTTGATTCCACACATAAAAGGCCACACATGACGTCAGCAGCAACAGGGTTTAGTCACTCATTACACATCATCTTTGTTATATAGTAACAGATAGCATGATTCACTCACATCCGCTGTTTGTGTAGACGTGAGGAATTCGAGACATATGAAGATCAGAGAGGATATTGTGGTGAAGGTGTAATGTGATATTTATAGATTGAGATGTGTTGGTGAACCGCAGGGGGTCTCGTTGCCCTGACAAGAAGAGTCACGGTGGAGGACCGCCACCTGGAAGTACTTCTCAGAGGTCAGAGGTCAAATCTATTGAACATGAGTGACAACATCTACACATAAACATACTGACATCAATCTGTGGATTTCAGAGAGAAGCAGGGATTTAGTCCGCAGGCTTCACCAAACCTAACGTTCATTTATTGAAGAGACAGATAACCTCAAAATCATTCACTTACCTTGATGTTGTTCTGAACTGACGTTCTCTCCTCCATGGAACACTAAATCCAAATGGAATAGATGCTGTTAAACCCTTAAAATAATAATTAAAAAAATCTCCATTTTATAGTCTGCCACTATAGTATCATGTCACGTGACCTAATGCAGTATATCATAAAGTATCCAAAACAAGCAGATCAAGACACAAACCTCTACAATCGTTCATTTATCACAAACTCAAATGAGCCACATTTCCTTGTAGTGTCCTTGAATTCTGCGGTTCCTTGAAGAGCTGAACTTCTCTTACACAATGATAGGAAACATTTAAATGCATTAATAGCAGCAGTCCATCTTCTGAAACAATGACATTTGATAAGGATCCAAAAATAAAGAAAGGCGGTCAAATGTCATGCCCGAGCTTTTATTAGAAAGAGTGCTGCGTTCACATTAAAATTGTAATTAAAGATCATATCTCAAAAGGTTTTGCTAAATATCATATCGTAAAATTCATAGTTGAATTTATGAATATATTATTAAAAAAGGAAAATCAATAGCACGCAATCAAAAAAAGTGCTTCGAAAGGTTCTTCACAGAGTGGTGCCATTTAAGAACCATTTTGTGTTCCCTGAAGAAGCATTTACTCAATAGTTCTTATAAGAACCCTTTCGTTCTTACTTTTTATAATATAAAGATTGTTTTTTTCACTACAAAGAACCTTGTGTGAACCTGAAAGGTTCTTTGGATGTTAAAGGTTCTTTTTAAAGGTTCATTTAGCTGAAAATAGTTATTTTTATTTCATCGTAAAGCACATGTTTAAGAGTAAACCTATAACAATAATTCAAACATCTTTGCAGCCTATTATACAAAGACAAAATACACAACATCATGCAAGTTAACCTGTATTTAGTGTAGTCTGGATGTTTTAGTTTGAAACCTGTCCACATTGGCCTGTTTGACAATTTTTTTATTTTACTCGTCTTATGGGTTTTGTTCTCATCAACCAAAAAGCATTTAGATCTAGCTTATAAACTATATATTTGTTTAAAAAAATATTTGCATTTATAATTTCACTTAAATCTGCGGTCGGAACATACAAAATAATTTAAACAATGATTTTAATGTCATCTTTGTACGGTCTTTTAAAGGTTTTCCCATCCGATGAGGGCAGAAAAGACCCAACATGAAAACATAGATGATAAATCAACAAAGTTTTGTGATGGCAAGAAAAAACTTTTCACAAGTTTCAACAAATGTGAGCCTGTCGCCGGTGTGCATGTTGTGTATGATAAGACTCATCTTTGTCTAAAGAATGCGTTCGGTTTCAAAGTCAACAAGCAAACGTCTTGATCCAGAACCACGCTGATAACCGTTCGTTCACATGAACTTATCCCGACATGAGGGAAAGACGCTCGCTTTACCGCGCTGACCTGAAACCTGAACCTGTGGGTGACATGATAGTGGAAGGACCCTTATTGAGTCTCTGATAGAAACAACATCACCTGCGACGTTCCTCAGATGGTGAAGGAACGTCAAAAAATTCCAAACGCTTGTGACCTACAAGCAAAACAACAGGGCCATCATCCTGTTATGGTGCTTTTTTAAATTTCCAATCATTCCTTCGACCCACTCTGTCATATAAGGGATACAATGATTAAAAATGTGATAATAGAAAGGTTAAGAAATGTAGAGGCGGGCATAATGACATCTTGAGTTCCTTTCATATGAAGTCATTCAGCGGCTCTTATCTCAGAGATTGTGTAGTGATTGGCGACATCGGAATTCACTAATCTTTTATTTTGGAGAATTAACAAAAAGTCACACCACAAAGCCATAGATACTGTAAATCTTGGCCACGTCACACTTAAACCCAAAATTGGAAAAAAATGTGTCAAAGGAAATCAAGGACCATCAAGACTTTTCCTTTCATTGTTTTATTGATCATTTTAAACATAATTTTTTCCTTTCCTTTCCTTTAATTTTTTTAATCATTTGTAACATTATTTTATTGATTCATTGTGTATTTTACTGTTAATCTAAAAATGTTTTATAATATTACAAAAATAAGCAAAGGGGGAAAAATTAAAGTGGAATACAAATATTTTCTTCAAATGCTCTGCCATATAACTAATCCAATGTTGTAAAATTGTTCTGTTAAAAGCAAGAGGGACTACCTTTCCTGGAACATAGATCGTTTTTTATATATTTTGTTTATGCAATGGCAGACGCTTTCTTTCAAAAGAAGTTACATTGCATTATACTACACATTTTTCTTTATATGAATGTGCAATCCCTGGAATCGTACCCATGATCTTGTCATTGCTAACGCCATACTGTAACCACTGAGCAACAGGAAAGTTTATAATTCCATAACCCACAGATTTGTTTCTAATGACCCTCTTACATTATAAACAGTATGTGGGCCACATTATTTTGACCGCTTTTGACTCTCAGCACAATATAAACTCTCAAACTTCAGGAAAACATGTTGGACCTGGTTCAAGATTTCCAGTAATTTGGGAAGAGCGACGCTGCGAGTCCCAGGAGGAAAGGTTCTCTTTTTATTGCGAAGGGCGATTGTTCTCGAAAGTCAAAACAGCGTGCGCTGGGCCTGCTATGGGCTGGCATTGTAACAACAAACAATCCAAATTCTCCTCTGTTGCGCTTTACACAATCTGAATTGTTGGGCGGTAGAAAAAGCCAATGGATGGTCACAGGCCAGTCCGGGCGCGAGGATCAGCCTCCGTGACATGAAACCGCAATAACAGGAACCAGTAAGTCGAGCAGATAAGAGCCGAATGAAGCCCAAAACTCAGCGGTCCTGTTAAAGCCTGCAATGAAAACAAGAGAATTATAAATGGAACGCCAAAGATGCAGGTAATAAAACAAGCACAGACTACTGCAGGAGAGACGGCAGAAAGTCATCCATACGGGCTTGAAACCCTTCAGACCAGCGACTGTGGAATGTATTAAACCATCAAGATGCAGACTGGCACAAAAGTCCAGACAAGTGTGTCACAGTTTCTTCTGAGAACGAGTCAGAATCACACAAAGGTCTCTATTGGAGCTTCAGATAAGATCTGAACAATGTCACACATAGTTGTGATTCCTTATCATCTGAATGGAAAATGAGAGCAAACGTGACAGTAACAGAACAGATCCTCTTGTGTAACAGCATCTCTCATCATGACCACACAAAACACGGATCAGAGTAGAAGAGAAAATTCTCTCAAATACTCGGAGGATGTCGACTGCACCTGCGTTCTACTGAGCGATACTAATGAGACTACAAAAATACGTTTGCTTTCAACAAAACCAAATGTGCCTGAACCTGCTGCTCCAAGTGCACGGCTTTACCTTCATCACAAATTTAGATTAATCACCACAAATACTGTATAGACACACAAGCAATCACCATGTCTGAAGCGCTGGTCGTGTGCCAGGAGAGAAGACAGGTAAGAAGGTCAAAGAAAGCGAGTGCTTGTAGAGGCCTGGTGGAACTTGTTTTCTTCACGTCCATCTTTGCATCTGGTCCACCCTTCTTTAACAAGCTCGACACGTTCAGTCTGTACAGAATTATATCGAAGAGGGATTAAACACAGACACTGAAGCTTTCAAAGGAATGTTCAAAATAATAAAAAAGCCATCCCAGATGTTTATGACTCTAATTAGTTAAACACAAATTAAAATGCTCATATTAAAATGATGTTTTCTGATATGGGGTCAACATAAGGCTTCAAAATTAAACACACATTATTATTATCAAAGTTAAACTTCTGAAGTTAATCAAAGTATTTGTGAGTATGGCTGGGGATCAATGCAATCAATTTGATTCAGATTCATAAGATCACGATTCATTTGATTTGGTTCTCCATTTCAAATTGGCCTTTAAACATCATTGTTTGAGAAATATACACTAATCATCTGTTTAAAAATGAGATACTGATAAAAAGGAAGAATTGAAGAACTATAGATCTGAAGTAGATTCAGTTCTTGTATCTAGTTATACATGTTTCATCTAAAGAAGCACATTGACATGCTGCCAACAAGCTCTATGTGATGTAATTTTTTATTATTATTTGGGTTCACTATTTCTTTAACAAAATAAACAAAGTAATCCCAAAAATATTTATAGTTAGAGAGCTGCATTGAAGGTGCAGTTTGTTTTCATTAACAACTAAAAAAGTTGTTGATAATATAGTCTGATTTTCAGTCAAGTCAAAGGTAACAGGTGAAATTTTCACGCTACGCCCCCCGCGCCACAACTAACAAAGCGTTTGCCAAACTGCTGGAACACAGAGGTTGTGCTTTCCTCCTGGCATTAGAAATAACAGGAAAACACCTTTCAAATCAACATCCTTGAGAAAAAATTATGAACTAATGTGGGAAAAAAAAAGACGTGTTCTCCTCTGTCAGAATAACAATCCTGACGCCCATGTTTGCCTTTCTGTTTTTGGCTGTTTGTAAGAGCAGCTGCTATCTTTGAAGTCCCTCCATCTTTGATGGTTGTGACACTTCCACAGGATTCATCTGCTGTGTATTTTGGGAATGTGATGTGTGCGGTGACGGTTTGCGGTAACAGGAGAGGGAACGCGGCGTGATTGTAAAGTCGTGTGCATGTTAAGTAGATTTTCAAACAGGTTGATGCAGGTTGAGATGGATCAGCCGTCTGCTCGACTGATCCCAGACAAACCTCAGAACATTTACAGTCGACTGATGACAGGTGTAGCCCTCTAAATATCTCACAGCTGCACATGTACTGGCCCTTTAAATACCTTCCAACAATATAAAAACAATTGTCTATTAAAATGAATAGAATAATCCCATGGCCCAACTGCATAGACAGGAATGCTTTAGAATTTATCGAAAAACAATTTAACAACATTATAAACCATTCCTCAATGTTCTTAATCCGTATAAAAACATTGTTAGTACAAATACAAAACATTTGGACACAATCTTCAAACAAAAAACAATCTTCTTGCCGTCTATCAACCGACTAGTAGATTAGTTTGGGACTAGTTTTCTTTAGCTTTAGTGTTTCTAAGTTAAATGCAACATGCATTCTCCGCATGCATTTCAATGCGCTTGCATAACTTTTATGCAAAGCTTCGATTCTTTGAAAAGGCGTGTGGGGGCAACACCAACAATAAAAGCAGGAATGCAGCACACGCTTCAGTCACAGCACCAGCAGGTAGACAGAACAGAACCGAGTACCAGAACCAACCGTTTGACCTGTGACAGCCAACAAACAACACGCTTGTGCATTTTTCCGTCCCGATGACGCAAACAGCGCAGACTAGATGTGTTTTTTGAAAGCGAGCACAGATTTATCAAACCTCACACCCTCCTGTGACATCGTGAACGAACGCGTCACTTGCATTTTTTACAGAAACTAAGGCAGAGGTCACATTTGGAAGCTTAGGCCTCAGGGTCTATAAATATTTGTTGAGACCATGTCTGGTTTCATAGGGGATTAGGGAAGCCGATCTCTGCACGCTTCATTCCTGGCCAGAGTCACGCCATCCAGACGGGCTGCGTCAGGGACTGCGACGTTCACGGCTGTTGAACGGAGCGCCGCATGCCTGACTCGCGCCTGTATACGGGGCAGAACAGAGAAGTGTGAAGTCACGAACACCCATATTAAATTACTGCACGACGCCCGCCAATCAAAACCTAATGCACCTGGGCAACCAGTCGGTGAGGATGCATGTACGTTCATGAAGAAAAGGGCATACAGTGCAGAGATTATTCACAAATCTGCTTACAGGTTTTGGAGAGAAGAGAGGAAGGAATGCATGTGTCAAAATTCACATGCAAAGAGTGAAAGAAAGAGTGAACGTGCAAATGACCAAGTTTGCATGAAATAAAGAAAGAATGAATGAATGAATGAATGAATGAATGAAAGACGAGGAAGTGCAAAAGGAAAGAAAAAGCAAATGCTAAAGAAAGTGCAAAAAAGTGCTGAAAGAATGTGAAGAACAAAAGAAAGAATGAATCTACAGAGAAAGGCAGACGATTCTTGAGAAGCAAGTGTGAATAAATAAACAAACAGGTAGAAATGTTTACATCCCGTCTTAGATTTCCACCAGCATGTGCACTGACTGTCTCTCATGTCTTTTCATATAACTTAAGCAGAGAGAGGATGTTTTCTCAGCCATTATCATCTAGGAAAACCGAGCTCCATCACGTCTGAAAGGGATGTTTTTCATCTCGTATCTTCATGAGGGCTTGAAATATTTCACCCCTGCTTACTGATCTTCAGGAGAAATCACAGCATCTACAACCACCTGCACAAAACAACGCAAACCGATGACATCATCATTCCATTTGACACCTCAGACCGAGCGACCCCTGTTGAAAAAAAAAAACAGCGTATACGTCGGTATTTAAAGCACGGAAGCATCCTTCACAAGCTCAGGACCAGCTAAAACCAGCACATGTCCACCTTAGGACCAGCTAAAACCAGATCCATGCTTCCAAACCTACCTGACCAGCATATGCTTTTTTTTCAACAGGGACTTCTTGAGATCTATTATTTTCCTATTTGTTTTCAAAGTGATCTGACATTTGTTCTTCGTAACAGAAACCGACCAAATCATCTACTGAGGGCTGGCATGCGAGATGTAGGAACCACATAGCAACACCCTTGCAATACCCTAGCAACAAAGCAGCTATGCTTAAGAGTAGATCATGTACAACTTTTTTCGTTTTTTCTCTCCTCTCTCACGCACACCTTTTCAAAGTCTTTCTAACACATAAAATGGCACATCGACCACAGGAATGTGATTATGAAAAAAAAAAACACTGCCAAATGTGCCAGCATCAGCGAGTAATGATACCAGAGACCTCATTACTGACACACACACACAGGTTTGTATTACATTGTCTCATAGACTTCCATTGTTTTCACACCACACTAATGATATTTTCTGTCCTCTGACCCTATAAAGCCACTGCTAAAGCTTCTCACACAAACCCGCTGACATTAATAGAACACTTGCTAGTGTTTTTCCACCTAAATTTGTTTCTCTACCTCACAAGAGAGACTGTTGGCTTCTTAGTGGCTTTAGATAATAATGTCGTCTATATTAAACTTACAGTTATGTCTTATAAGATAATCACATTTTCCATGAAAAACTTGGATTTAAAATGTTTTCTTGAACAAATGACTCTTTAATCGTATTTAGGAAAACTGGGAGTGAAACTGTGATATAATGTAGAAATGATCTCAGTATGGGGATTTTGGGGCTGTTTGGTTTAATGTTGGCATGTTATCTTCTGGATCATCAGTGTGGTTTGGAGCGATGGATCAAATCCAGAGGAATAGAAATCCTGGAGTGAGTTCAACATTGCATAATAGAAGAAGGAATGTGCCAAAAGATATGCTTGAAATATTATCTCCATATTAACAGTGGCAACTGTTTTGTGTAGACATTTAGATTTTCAGAGTAGGATCTATAGCGTGTTTTTTTACAATCAAATTCACCCCCAAAATTTAATTTACTGTCATGTGGTGTATGACTCTTTGTTCTGCAGGACACAGAAATAAAATATTTTAAAGAATGATGATAACCAAACATTGAACCCCATTGACGTCATATACGAACACAAAACCACCAAGACATTTTTCAAAATATCTTCTTCGGCTCCACAGAGCCAAATAGGTTTAAACTACATGAGGGTGAATACATTTAATTTTTTTCTGGTGTCTTTAGAGGTGATTAACAAGATAAATGTCTTAAAGGTACGGTTTCAATAACATCCTGTAAAGGTCACAGAGACGGGTGTAAAATATTAAGGCCTCTAAAGTATTTAACATTAACACCCTTAGTGTCAGATTTTAAAACCCATTGCTTTCAAACATAATATTTTGATAGCAATGATCCTCTGCTCGTGTCAAATATCATCTTTCACTATATCTTTTATCGTGTTTTAGATCGTTTTTGACATGCCGTACCTGTTCTGCGTTACTGTACTGTTCCAGGAGCAGCGCCAACGTGTCAAACTTAAATGTTTTCTACGAGATGGAACAACCAACCATGCACCCACTGTTTGCTTCTCGCCATAGCAACAGGCAGAACCTGATCGCGCCGGACGCGCAGGAAGTGCTAGAGCGAGGACAACAGGAAGTGCCCTGGCTCCGTCGGCCAGGCTTCGAAGAATTCCAGGAAGTTTTTGTACTCTGTGGAATGAGCGCTGGAATGCGGCGAGTCTGCGGTATGGAGAGGTCTTGGGCCGGGTTGTGAGTCACTAGACGACAGGTTTTTGAAGATAACAGCTCATGTTTGTGCATGCGTGGCATCGCGTTGGGTTGGATTCGGTCCTTTATCGGCCTGACTGTCCACATTTCATCTTAACTCGAACACACAACAGGCAACGGAACACAGCACACAAAGACTTCTGATAAAAAAGCACAAAAACATAACACTCTTCTTGATGCCATAGAGTGTAGGGCTTTTAAGAATCCCAGGAATTCGCTCTTCTTCCTCCAGACCTCTTCAGTGTCGTTCCATCATCCGGCCTTACGTTTGATCTTCATCCGATCCTCTACTTCCACTGGCTTAACCAGCAACATCACCAGCCAATCATATTAAAGAGCGGAATCCGTCCGGAAGGTTCCGTGTGACAGTCGATCTGTGTAACGCGTGGACAGAGGTGCAGAGGCTGGAGGGCAGGGGTGAAAGGTTAAAGGTCAATCCTGGTGGGCGAGCTTAAGCGAAAAACAAACAACATGCGGCTTTGACAATCAGAGCGACACGCTTTCTTCTCGCTGACATGGAAAAACCCCAAAGCGCCTCAAAACAAACTTTCTGTCCGTCGGCTTTTACTGGATTACCAGACGAGATCAGGAAGAGAACGACCAATCAAATATATGCATAACTGCAAAATAATGCAATTTCTGTGATATGCCATCTGATTCGACTTTAACTTACCTCAGGTTTAAAGTATCAACTTGTCTCAGACGTTGCTTTTAAAATGTTGCATGGGAAATACAAAGAAACACAATTACTGTATATAAAAGTAATAGTTCTATCCTATGAAATAAATATACAGTAGCAAAATATAGATTATTGGAGAACTCTTAATTTAAGACATGTGAGATTACAGACTACATCTCAGGGTTATGTTAAAAGCAGGAGACTGAAAAATAAAGTTTGAGCAAAACGTCTAAAATTCTTGATTGAATAAAAAGTTGCTCTAACAAGCTGAGATTGTGTGTGTGTGTGTGTGTGTGTGTGTGGTCAGTGTTGACAGAGTGTTTTGGCGTGTGATCTTGTGGTGTCTTTGGTGTAGAAAGTGTCATGTCGGCTCACACTCCTTGTGTGTTTTTCAACTTTGAGGTTAATGACTCTGACCTCTGTGAAACATACGGTCTGCGCTTGCCATGTGGTTTAGTGAAGCTTACAGAGATGAACGACATGTCCCACATACTATACATCAACCAGACACATCCGCATGCCAAACCAGAGGAGAACAAACTACAGACAAATTGTGTTGAACGAGGGGAGAGTGATGCTCAACATCACTTCAGATTTCTATTTCAAAGTGTGTGTTAGAAAGACATTTTTAGATGTGAAAAATGTACTGCCGTCACAGGCTTGTCTTATTCACAATACACAGAATATAATTTGCAGTTGTACAGATTACAGACAGGCAATGCATACAAAATACTTTTATAGAAAACAGTGTGGTCATTAAAAAGGCTTCAATCGTATAAACTAGGCTTCTTTGAGGAATTCAGCAGACACTTGTATTTTGGTAAATGTGTGCAATCCTTGCTCTTCTTAAACTTGATCAAGCATCCATTAAAATTAATGTCTATGGAATGTGATTATACTCTTGAGCTTCAGGTCCAATGTCCTGTAGGAGTGTGGCGTCCTCTAGTGTTTATTCATGAAACTATAGAAATCACGCAAAAGAGGTATATGAAACTTTTGTTTAAAGAAAAGGACAGAAAAAGTATCATTCATCATTTTAAACAGGCCCTGAAAGTGTTGCTGGTAACTCCCATACAGGATTTTATAATCCTGTATGTAGTTACTTACAAAGATAAACATTTCCATTTTTGTTGTATTTGTACCAAATAGAAGATGGAATCTTATAAAAATATAATCGTGTGGATAGCTTTACATGCATAATTCCATTAATATTTAATTTTTGTTCACCCATGTGAGGGTGTAGGTCACATTCTAATTTATCATATTCAAAAAAAGCTATTGTTGATGCACCTGTTGTGTTCTTCTGTGCATGTTGACCTGTAGGTTGCAGTAGAGGTTGCTTCTATGGCTATGTGGGGATAGGAGACGGAGAGTGAGAAGTGTTATAGCTGCGACTACATGTGCTATACTATTCTGCTACTTTGTTTTAAATAAAGTATTCTTTATGTCCATATGCCTCCTCATTGTTACTTTCTAAGGACATAACAGCACTTTTACAAAAAATGTTTTTGCTTTTCACTGGAAAATGTACAGCTCGCGAGTTTTAAAGGAAACCATTAAAAATAAAGTAACAAATGCTTCCTCCCGACCAACCCCACCTTATTCTATAATTTTCTTATTTACTAGACGGACCCCTTTCTTGGAGGATATATCCTTAGCAAAGCCTTCAACACTCATCTAAACACGTTTCATTTGTTGACCTTGTCTTTGAGACCTAAAAACTTTCACCTGAACATTTGTAGAGCAAACATCATCCTCTCTCACTGACAGGCATGATACTCATCTCAAACTCTTCGCTGAAAAACACAGCAAACACTTGACAGTATGGAACTCATTTCCCTACTCTGAGCTAGCATGCAGCACTTATAGAGGTTTGTTCAGGCAATCTTGTGAGTCAATCGACAGAGATCAAGGGCCAGATTCACAAAACTGTTCTTAAGACAAAATATAAGATGTTCTTACGAAAACTAGGCCTATAGGAAGTTTGTTAGAATATTCGTAAGTGCGATCCTCAAACATTTCTTAAGTAGTCCTCAGACATTTTCATAAGATCAACAGTGAGGTTGTCTTAATTTTAAGATGATATTTAAATACTACGTTTATTTCAATTATTAGATAAATCTTGAGAATTTTTTTGGATGAACAGTCTTAAGATTTTTGGGGGGAATACATAACATTCCTAACTTTCTTAAATTAGAATGCAAGAAAGATCATGGAAAGTTTTGTGAATCCACACTGGTGTGAAGTACCATGGACAGTTCCTCAGACTAAAAAGAAAAATACATCTAATGCACAAAAAGAGGAGACAAGTCGGTACATTAACTATCAGTCAATAAATTATTACATTTACAAATTCAATTTTATTCATATGTTTCCCTCAGGGTGCATTGATTCAAAGCAGTTTTGGAGAAACTTTAGTAAAACAATCAAGCACTGCTTTTTTGTCAAGTCAACTTGTTTTTACATAGTGCTTTTAACAATTCCATTGTCATAAAGCAGCTGTACATGAAACATATTGACTACTAGCAAAACATTTAAAGTTATAAAGGTTAAAACAAAAAAGGTGAAAACAGACACACACAGAGGTTTGTTTGAGTATACAAGTGAGGACATTACATAGACTTCCATTTGTTTTATATCAGGCTTATGATGCATTCTATCTCCTATCCCTAAACCAAGAATCACACAAACATGTGCCCTCGATTACATTTAAAGCAAAACACTATTTGAGCCTTTTAATTTAGTGAGGACCAGTGAAACGTGGGTTCAAATTTATTTCACTGTGGTACTGAGGACATTTGCCCCTCACAAATATAGCTTAACCAGTAAAGGCGCACAGTGGTTAATCTCTGAGAAGCAAACATTTATGATAAAGGAGAGAAAAACACAGGTCAAGTTTTAAACAGACTATAAGTTCCTACACGCAATATTCATTTCAAATTTATATTTATGCATTTGGCAGACGCTTTTATCCAAAGCAACTTACATTGCATTATCCTACACATTTGTTTCCAAGTATGTGCAATCTCCTGTGATCGAACCCATGACAAAAAAAAAACCCTCAGGAGAACCCAGGCCCAACCAGGGGATTCAAGTTCCCCCCAGACAAAAGCTGCAGACTCTGCACATCTCCAGAGATAGTGATATCATTCCTTTGAAGGAAGATAAGAGTTGAAACTACTTCCAGAATTTTAGATATAAAAGGTAGATTTGATATATGTCTGTAGTTAACTAGTTCTCTAGGGTCGAGTTGGGTTTTTATTGACAAGGGGCCTTATAACAGCCACCTTATAACACCTTTAGACACATCCTAGTGTCAGAGATGAGTAAATAAAGTAATTATTTTTGTAGAAGCACTCAGGCAAGCAAAGTTAAAGATAGAGGCATGTCTTCAGCTACACTCTCACTGCCTTCCACTTCCTGGGTGTGGGTGTGTCTGAAAACAAAATATCAAAAGTAGTTTGTGAAGTTTGCTGTCAGGTCTGTAAAATGGAAACAATCTATGAAAACGCAAATTTCAAACGTTCATTCAACAAATCCTCTCACTGCAAAGGTAAGAAAAAACATCCGTGTTGTATAACTGTTTTAATTCTGCTCGTTTTATATTTCTGTAGTTTTATATGTACCAACATTTCCATTCATGCTAAAATGTGATTTAATGCAGTGCAAAATCCAGGTCAAACAAGTGTAAAAATTAATGCGGAAAATTCCTTCACATTAATACAATATTCCCTATTTTACACATTTTTTGTGCATGTTTTAATACGTTATAATAGAGCATTTTAGTATTGCACAGGAGTTTATTTTTAATAAACATCCAAAAACCCATCTCTGTGAATACTTGACAGACAAATGAGGGGGAAAACAGGTCTAGTTTTTGTTCAAACCCTTAACTTTGCATTAGCACCTGTTGTATTATTGACGCCTGAACTCTTTGTAAGTCACTTTGGATAAAAGCGTCTGCTAAATGCCTAAATGTAAAGTTATTTTTAATTAACCAATATTTATCTTTGTTGAAGGCGATAAACACCTTTGACAAGTTTTTGTTGCACATTTTATACACGCGTTACACAATTTCTCTTCCTTACCATGCACACAAAACCAGTTAAAACCCACTAGTGTTTCACAAAAGAAAGAGACATGTTTCATCACATTTCACATAACCGACTAGAAGAGTGTACACTAGAAAAATTCTCTGACATGTGATTGTTATGCCAGTTCTGCAGGAGAGAGACGCTACTCCATCTAAAGCGACTCAAGTTCTTCTGATGGTTCTCTGTGCCTCTCTTGTTCTTGCTGTTGGGAGTCTCTGTGTTTTTGGGGTCCTGTGTGAGTATAACCATTGCCAACTAGACTTCTGGAAGGCCTCCTGCAGGTTTTCAAGACTGTCCCTGTGTTCCAATCAACACGATCCGTGCTAATAGAATATCCCATATCGCAGTATGTTGTAAAAAGTGTTCCAAAGATTCCCGGATGGTCTACTACGTCCGGTAGAAATTCGAAGTGCAGAACGATGCACACTAACGACTAATATTACCCACAACTCACCGAGAGTAGGCAGAGTTCATTGACATTCCACTGCATTAATAATGTCACTTAATTTAAAAAAAAATTACGTTTACATATGTTAGCAGAAAGAAGAGCTGTATTTTGATGTGTGTGACACTGATAAGTATTGTCTAGGCAACAACAACCACTTCCATTTCCTGTTAGTGTCCCAGTGTGTCCCAGTTCTTTTGCCATGCACTCAAAAGTACCTACTAGGAGTGCTAGTATAAGTATACATAGTCGAATTGGAAGGCAGGGTAGGTCTTAACTAGTCTGGTTGTTTAGGGACCAATCTTACATTTTGAAGAACTGACGTAAAAAACTTATGACCATGAAGAAAAAACATTTACGCATTTGGCAGACGCTTCTATCCAAAGCGACTTACATTGCAATGTCCTATACATTTATACATAGGTTTGTGCAATCCCCTGATATCTAACCCACGACCTTGCGTTGTTGACGAAATGCTCTTACCACTGAGCTACAGGAAGCAGTGCACAAAAACCTTGTGTGATAAAACATGTAAAACTAATCTTAGCACTTCACGGAATCAACAACAAGTCCCATCTACATCAATGCACTCATAAAAATGCATCTGTAACATTTGCTTTTGTTCGCTTCTTTTAATCAAATTATAATACATTTGCAGATTTTGGATCAGTGAGTATGATGCGCAACATGGTTTCAATGGAAATGTCAGTTCAAGAGAGTAACAACACACGTGAGTGAAATACACAACAGAACATGAATAAATGTGAACAGTAATGCACAAAATAAAATAATGGGAGTGAAAATCATTATGTATCCCATCGCATGACTTATATTCTGCTCCACACCAGGCATGGAAAGAGAGTGTCATGAAATAAAAGCCAAGTACGACAGACTAAAATCTTACCTGAATGATGGTGAGTTATGTCTGGTTCAGAGCCAGAGATAGTTTTTTTACATGTTTCTACACAAGCAGCGGGTGTTTTACTATAAAGGTCCAAACAGAACATATAAAGATAAAACCAGGCAGGGGAGAACTTACAACAACAATACACACCAAACAACTGAACACAAGGGCTATATATACACAGATGAAGTGACAAACAGGTAATGAGACACAGGTGAAACCAACACATGATAACGAGACAAAGCATGATGGGAACTGGAGTCCTTACAAAACACAGACAGAACACGGAACAGCATGGCGCCCTCAGGTGGTGAACCAGTGCATACAGGGCGTGACAACATTCACATACAGCATTATTTATGTCAAACATAACATTTTGTCCTGCAAAATGAAGACATTTTTTACTCACATGTTTTATGTATTCATTACTCACAGGTGAGTTTTGCAATATCCCTGGGGTTGAATGGACAGTTTGTCATGGACTACATTACTTCAGTGCTGAGAAACACGACTGGTCAAAGAGTCGTGATGTGTGCATTTCTATGGGAGCAGATTTGGTCACCATTACCAGCCAAAATGAACAGGTGAAGTCTAAAATAAACCAGTATTGAAATAACAGAATTGGATTTACAGCTAACTGTAGACCACATGGGCAAATTATTATTTCTTATTTAATGTCTCAAAATAACTGTTTCCCAAGATTAAAGATATACTGTATATTTATTTATATATTAGGAATTTCTGGTGTCTAAAATTAGAGAGACTCACTGGATCGGTCTTAATGATCTGAAGACTGAGGGCCGGTGGGTTTGGGTTGATAACCAAACTCTTGAAGAAACAGGAGTACAGTAAGAACTCTGTTTACATATGTTTGACTAAAACCGGTTTAAGATACATCCATTTTAAGCTACTCAATGCAATGAAAATAACATTTGACCGAATTTTCGAGATGGTCCTCACTGCAGAACACAAGATGCAGGGGGTGAGATCCGACTCCTCCCACTTTATATACTTAGCCGCAATTTGGAGAGTAAGTTTGAGCTCGCGGTCGCCAACGTTTGCTCTTATCAATGTGATAATTTACCTGTAAGTAATGATCACAGTTCAATATTTTTTAACCCTAACCAGTGTAACATATAACTAGTAACTAAGTAATAAGTATCTGTAATTAAATTAGTGATTAAGTGAGGGATTACTTTTCTGTAATTTAATTACAGTTACTTTTGATGTAATTAAACAAAATACTTTGTGTAATATCTGTATGAGCAAAAGTGGAATTGACATCAAATTTCCAAGTCTAACTTTAAAATCCATGCTTTAATGTATAATTCTCCCATTTAATACTTTATTCAGTTAATAATACTACTTTATGTAGTTTTATATTATTTATTTGAATGAATTAAAAGAGCTTTTTCATGTCTATCCTTGAATCCCTTAACTAAACAGGGTTGATGTAGGACATGAAAAGTAATTAGTAATAAGTAATTAAATACTTTTTGGAGAGAGTCATTTGTCCAGTAATCTATTTACACTCATCTATATATACCTTTTCAGAATAACTTGTTAACACTGACCCAAACCCAAATCCTTGCCCTAAACCTAAAAAAAAAATATTATAAAAAATACCCTAACCCTCACCCGAAACCTAAATCTAATAAGATACATTATTAAAAATATGTCAATAAATAAAGTTTGTCTTCACAAAGTTTGTTTTCCATCAAAAGAATACGACTCGACACGGAAATGGTAGAGCAACAACACGAGTATGACGTGAAATCTGTTGACCAATCAAAATGCAGTAAAAAGAGACTGGCTCCAGTGTCGACCAATCACAAGAAGTGAGGAGCTACTGGAATTTTTCAGAACATATAATACAAGATGAATGGCTAAATGTGCATCAAACAAAAAACAAATGAAAAAAAAGTTATAAACACTATTACAATTATAGAACTGAATAAAAAGCATGGTCTAAAAAAACATATTTAAAAGCAGCTAACAAGTGTAGAGTTGAGATCTTGATTAGAACACGGTTGGATATGTTCACCATTTTGGTCGTGCCATACTTTTCTTCTAAGGTGATATAAATGAAAACACAACATTATACAATATAGCCTAGAAATAACACCTATAATGATTTTAACTGACGCTACAAATGTTTATATGTTAACACTGACTGCTTTTCTTCATCAAGGTTCTGGAAAAAAAGGGTATCTGGGAAAAATGAACCTGATAACTGGAGAGATGAGGATCCGTCTGGAGAGAACTGTGCCAGTCTTGGAGAGGAGAATGGAGATTTAAATATTTGGTTTGACAATTCTTGCAAAATGCAGAAAAGGTTTATCTGCGAAAAGAGATATTAATTTACATGATTGGAAAGAGGTCTGTGTCATTAAATCAGTTAAATGAATTAAATATTAACCAGATAAATATAAAAATATAGGCATAAAAATATCTTTCAATTATTTGTATTCAATTTAAACGCTTAAATGTTCTCTTGCACTTTTTCCTTTAAAACTATTAAGTTTAATAATTATAAAGCAAACATTTGCAGTCAGCCATGATGCACAAACAAGTTGTTGATGAATTAGAATGAATATTATCGAGATGTTTATGTTTTTTAATCAATAAAGCTATTTTCATTGTGTAAAACTACAAGGAATAATTACTGAATAAACCATTTTTTTTACAAAGGTAGGCAATATAAGTATAGGCTTAATAAACACATATAAACTATGCAGTATTGTAAGACTAGACTTGTCCTATTTGATTTTTAGAATCCCTACATTTACTTGTCAAGTCTTTTTGTTTTTAAAGACTGTCATTCTTTAGGTCTATTATGGGGTTATTTGTTTTTACAAATTAACAAGGCACTGAAAAGAAAAAAACAAGACTATTTCAAATAAGACAGCACTACTGGAGATTTAAATTAGTTACCGATCTAAAAACAGGTTTCAAATTAATCGGCAGATGAATTTCTGTGCAACCTCCACATACACATTTAGGGCATTTAACTTACACTAAAATAGCATGTTACAGCATGCAATACCTCTTCACACACTTTCACATCTCTGTTTAATCATATTATAAAGAGTGTGTAACTGATTTCAAAGCTTTTCCAAAAATGGTAGCAATTCATGAGACACATTTAGAAACCCAAGAAAACCGCAGACTTGTCACCAACTTGACAGAGAAGCCGCACTCTGCTGGTCATGATGGTTGATAAGAACAAAACAAACAGCTTTCACTCAATGTGAAATCTCAAAAAATGTTATTGAAAAATGAAACAATATGTTGTGTTATTGATATGTATACTGTATGTCAAATGTCAAATTACAGCTTCCAATTTATGAGGTGAGTGCAGTCAAGGTCAATTGTAGCCTATGGGATCATTTTGAAAACAGCCTTGTGAGGTGTGTGATGGCAAATCATAAAACTACTCAATGTTGAAACACATGTAGGCTACTCCTTGCGCCTTCATTTCTTAGATAAAGAAGTTGGCGCAGCGTCACCTTGTGTATCGGGGTATTTCTGTTTCTATGTCAGGGAGTGAATTTGAACGTTCACTCATCTCCAGTGAAAATCACTTCGGTATGAACGTTTGAAAACGTCTCGAAAATCGCTGGCGATAAGTGTGCGCGAATATCGTCTCGGTGTGTAGGAGCTCTAATGCGTCAGCGATTGTCTAAGTCGTTGCTATATAGGTGTCTTGAAGCAACAATCACAAATGACCCCTAGGTTTCACCATGGAGACGGGTGTCGGAATATTTCGAAGCCTCGACACGATACGGCACATGGGATTCAACTGTTTCATTGTTTCACAAAGCTCTGCCCATCACTTCTTTTGTGTGGAAAAAGCGTTAAACATATAAAAACATTACAAGAATGTTTCCTTTGACATAACAAACATATTTTCTTGAGATGTCTTAACAATCTCTGTTTTAAATCATTACAACTTTGTAACAGGAACAGTAACAGTGCACATGTTTTATCAGCCTCCAGAAATTGGCCTACTTACTGTCGTAAATTCCAGAAAACGTTTGTTGACGCGCTTTTCGAATATAGAATATATCCTCTTGCACTGTGACGATTTATTATTTTGATGGGTTTAATAGCTCTAAATTATTTAGTTTGTTTTAATAAAATAATTTTTTTTTAAATACAAGATGAAAGAGCTGGAATAGATCAGAGCGTTTGATCTTTGGTTTAGTTCAGGTCGCCACGACATCATATAGCCAATGATAAGCAGGTCTATCCCATTTTTGAATTGTCTTCCATTTGTTAAAAAGCTACGATTCAAACAATACAAATAATAGAATTTCAATGACATTTTCTCAAAACAGTTTTACATTAATTTTAAACAGCCATTTATCAAACACATACCTATTTTTGTCTTTCAATTTGTTTACATGCTCTTGGTCCCCAACCACCAGCTCTTCCAGGAGTATGATTCGTATTCCATCATTGATGCATGGACGTCAGAGCTATGGCACTACCAATTATTTCCTAAGATTCTTGTATTACTGTTAAACAGCCATAAACAACAAAACACTTGGTTACGGTTCACACATGTGTAAAAGTTTAATAGTCTGTGAAAGTTGTTTATTGCTCATTTTTATATCCTCCACCCCCAGTGTGCGTAACGCCATTATTGCATCAAAGTCTGAATCTGTTGAATTTGAGCTACACCTGTTCACAACATATGAGTGAGAGAAGAGAATATGAATATTTAAAATGTAGAGAAAAATCAAGGGCAAAATTTGAGGTAAATGACATGAATTTATTTTGAAGAAGTCTTATGATCGTATGAATAAATTTAAAATACAATGGGGCGGTTTCCCAGACAGGGATGAGGTTAAACCAGGACTAGGACTTAAAATATGATATTTATGTATGTTTTAAAAACATACTTTACGAAAAACATAACTGTGTGCATTAGGAGACAGTAAAATCACACTGATATATGTGTCAATTCAAGTTGTTTTAGATCAAAACACTTCTAACATTTAACTAGTCTTGGACTAGTCTTCAGCCCTGTCCTGGAAACCGTCCCATTAAACTACATAAAAGATTGTAATTAACATTTATTACAAGTTATTTTACTCTAGAATTATCTTAGGTAAATAAAAGTTACCAATAACACTAGAATATTTTTTTATGGGTAGCAAAAGCATCTGATGAGAACTGCATTCCATGCTGTTCGGTTTGAAAGATGAACTTCAGCAAATGGCATTCTGGATCAGGGAAAGTCTACATCTTCTAATAAGAGTCTGGATTGTGACAAAGAATATATGTTAGATTAGTGAAAAAACAGCTTTTGCCCCCTCCGTCTTCAATGCCACTGTGGTGAAGAAAGGCCCTTACTAGGTGTGTAAATGTGAGAAGTGTAATTCCTCGTAAAACCTGAAATTCTTATAGAGAATGTCAACTAAGTAGGAAACATTAAAATTACATAAATAAATAAATAATGGACAAGGAACAAGAGATTTTTTCAATGTCACAAGGTCAAAATTACATTGAATTACAAATTATAGAGTTAAATTGCTTTTTTCAAGTTGACCACCACTAGTTACTAGAAATTATATTCTTGATATCAAGAATTAGCGTTTTAACTAGTAAAAATTTTAATAATCGATATGAAAAATTCACATCCTGATAATGATTAAAAGCTAATTTGAATTGTCATAAGAGGGCTCGTAAAAGTGACTAAATCTAGAGACAGACTTCCTAATTTAGAAACATTGTTTTCTGTGCGCACCTCCATGTGGGCCAGAAGGAATATGGGGTACATGCTGTTATATTAAATTTTCTTACACTTGCTTGAGCCACAAGCACTCATGGTCCCCTGGGCCTGCGCCCATAATGCCCATTGGATAATCCGGTCCTGTAGATTTTTGCAATGATTCTCATTGGCGGTCATTTTTTTCTCTTTTATACAGCAACTTCAATAAAGTCCTGAAACCAAATGACATTGCTTGATTGAATTTGTTTAATCTGTATATTAGTGGCGTGCGGTTGATATAAAATATGAATCGTCTGCATAAACTGAAGATATTTGGGAGACTGAGTTTGTAAATTGTCTTGTCATTTATAACATGCATAACTTCCTGTTTTATTTCACAGTCTATTTCCTGTTGTCTGATATGATGTGCTATCATTGTTAAATTGCTAATTATATTTTCTTTGACTTCCCTATTTTTATCAAACACTTTATCAACATCTCAGAAAGCAAGTGTTCTCTCAGATTAATGAAATGGATGCAGTTTATGAAAATTCTGAATACAGGGATTCAACACCTTCATCAAGAGGCAGATGTTCTCAATGCAAGGGTAAGAATATCATGCATCAGAATCCATATACTTCACATCTGTTTTAGAGAGATGACTCCAGATTAGGGAAATATGCAATATTTACCCACTTGACTATTAGATTTGTTCAGTGTGACAGTGGTTTGGATTTTGCTTGATGAGACTGAAAGGCTATGCGCTCTGAGTTTACCCTGTGAAAAACTCATTTGTTTTTTAATGGATTTCTGTGCAGACATGTCTGTTTATTTTCTTTATGTGTTTACTGTTTGTTAGATGCTTGCAGTTTCGTGACATTCAGCACCACAATGTTTCAATCCCAGCAGATCAAGTGAACAGTAAGCAAATATATTTCATCTGAAGACCCTTTCAAATCCGTCACCATGAAATCATACAGGACAATTTTAAGTGTTTTACACACTGTTGCAGTGATAATTATAATGATTTATCCGTGTCCAATGGCCTGGCATTTAAGCCATCTCCTCCAAACCCAACTTACTATAAACACTTCAGAACACTCTCAAAATGAGCAAATACATTTAATGCACTCAATGAGAAGCCGGGTATTGTTTTATGTCTCTCTATGCATTGTTTCAAAGCATTTTTATAGAACACTTTTCAGTAAAAAATAAATCTACAAATATATTTGATCAACCAAACAGTGAGCGAACTAAACGAGGCAACAGAAACCTCCCACCGCTAGAACTCATTTCCTGTAAGTCTTGTGAAGTTCATTTTCTGAATAGCATTTTTCTGTTGGGTCGGTGAAATGGAAGCAATCTATCAAAATGCAGATTTCAAACAATCGTCAATCAACAAACACTCTCACTGTAAAGGTATAAATAAGAATCTTTTACTATTTTAATTTAGGTTATTATTAATAACAGTTTATTTTAGTGGTTCGACTAAAGTTACAGAAAGTTTAATTTGTGAAGGGGAGAATGTTGCAGTCAGTTAAACGGATGCCAGCGATCATTTACAGCATTGGTTATTAATTTACATTTTAAAGCAATAAACAATGTCCATGTGGAATGTTAAAGACGATAAATGACATTTAATAAAACTCATAGTTTTTGTTTATGCTTTATGTTGCACATTTCATAGACATTGGACAACTGAAGTACTTCACGTAGACAAGAAATATTCAATAAAATGATAATAAAAAAAACAAAAAATTGTGTGGAAATGTTTAAGGTAAAAACAGGTAAACCCAACTGAATCCCAAGGATCTAAAATGGCTATATTATTATTCTATTCAAAAGTTAACTTTATATCTGTACCATTAGCTCTTCCTGCCTGTTCTGTGTAGAGTTGCGTACATCACGAGAACATATCCTGTGTGGTTATCGTTGTGTACTACAGGCCGGTGTTAATCTTCTGTTGTCACACTTTGCAGACAGAACCCAAACGCAGGCAGTTTAAGGGTAACAAAAAGACTTCATTATAAAACAAGAAAACAAACCCCCTCGATGGGGGAAAACACGATGACTTCCCACAAGGGGATAAAACAAACAAG
The DNA here is from genome assembly GCA_029783895.1 of Triplophysa bombifrons. Classification (NCBI taxonomy): domain Eukaryota; kingdom Metazoa; phylum Chordata; class Actinopteri; order Cypriniformes; family Nemacheilidae; genus Triplophysa; species Triplophysa bombifrons. The sequence continues at coordinate 20,287,903 of CM056469.1, forward strand.
GAGGAATCCAAATAATAAATCAAAACACGAAAAAGAAAAGTCCAACAGGAACACGTAATCCACAAGACCACAAATGAGATACGGGAGTATACATATAAAATGAACCGACAAAGACTGGGGAAAGAATAGGACTATACGTATAAAGGGAACCACTGACAAGGGATAATAAAACAGGGCTGGTGAAGGACAGGTGAAAAGATTTCACATAGCAGGAGGACTCGCGGGAAGATGATGGTACAGGTGAGGGAGAGTAAACAATAATGGGAGAATAACGGAGAAACAAGGGGGCGGGGCTTAGAGAGGAAACAGTAGGACACCTGGTGCAAAGTGACAATAAAAGCCACGTGTCCCCACACACAACACCTGGAGGACATGGTTCTGTCATGACCCTGTCCAAGGAACTAGACACTCGAAACAGGCAGAACAGAGTCCTGACATATGTCCAATGATACGGACATAACTATTGATTAATTTAAGCACCATTAAAAAGCCTACTAAATGGTTTTCTCTTTCATATCTTAAACTCATGTCATGTTTAGTCAGTCAGTGAGGAAAATATTCATAACTGGACATTGGTAACTTCTTTTGTCCATCAATATTACGAGCAGACTATGTGAATGATGTTAGGGAAGTAGAGAATCAATTCTAACTAACTTGAAACTTTCATCTCAATGTTGAATTTCAGCATGCAAACTATTTTTCTGAGTATTTCCTCATTCTTTGACCAATATTATTTTTTGAACAATCCATGGCTTACCTCATCATAAAGGCTTGCAATATTTGTTTTAACTTATACTTTTGATTATATTATTAATGCATATTTTTATTTAGGGGCTGTTCACATTTCGCGTCAAAAAACTTGCGTCAAACACGCGTTTTACGCACTGCTTTCTCATTTTTTTTCAAAGCTCCTAGGAGTTTGAGCTCTCCTGGCGCCTGTTGTTGCTAAGCAATCATGGGCCACGCTAGCACGATCGAGTATAAAGATATAAACAAAATACACTTTCGAGAGCTGAACTCAAAGATCTAAGACTCTTTCTATGTACACAGCAGGTTTATTTCTCTCAAATATTGTTCACAAATCTGGCTAGATCTGTGTTAGTGAGCAATTCTCCTTTGCCAAGATAATCAATCCACCTCACAGGTGTGTCATACCAAGATGCTGATTACACAGCATAATTATTGCAAAGGAGTGCCAATCAAATCAAAGTGTTGCGTTTTATTTTGGTCAGTGTATATATGGATTAGGCCCATATGCACTTAAAATAAAGTACCTTCCAATAACTGCTAGATTTATTTATGGTGTGATCATCTATGTCTCCATATTCACGGAAACAGTATGTATTGGTTGACGTGCGGCGCATGTGCGGCATTCTGAAAAGTTGAAATATTTCTATCTTGATGCGCCCAGAAAAACAGGAGCGTTGCACCGCATGTGCTTATCGCGCAACTACATTTCAAATAAGGAATATGCGTTTGCAAAAGACACAAAATGTTCACATGTTTACATGTATAAAGAGGACATGGAGCTTTTTTATGCTAATGAGGAATTATACTGGCAGATAAATGCCAACAGCTACAGTATATATGAACTTTACATGAATCACTTTATGAACCATTACTTGTTACTTCAGGTAGTCCCACAGTTCATCAGGAGAGAGCTGTTACTCCGTCTAAAGGAAATAAAGTTCTTCTGATAGTTCTCTGTGTCTCTGTTGTTCTTGCTCTTGGGGGTCTCTGTGTTCTGGGGGTCCTATGTGAGTATAAATCATTAGGTTTTCACTCAAACACGAAAACTTGTTTCTTCTTAACTCTTAACACATTTGCTTTTGCACTTCATTTAATCAGATTTAAATAAGCTTGCAGATTTTGAATCATGGAAAGTACAGTACAACATGGTCTTAATGCAGCTGTCGGATCAAGACATTAACTACCCAAGTAATATATATAATGTAAAGACATGATTTTTACACATTCATCCAAACTATTAATAATGACTAACATATTTTACTCATCATTCACAGGTCAGTTTTGCCATCTTTCAAAGGATGGTTGGACAATTTGTCGTGGAATGTTTTACTTCAGCGCTGATAAACAGAACTGGTCAAAGAGTCGTGATGTGTGCATTTCGAAAGGAGCCGACCTGGTCTCCATCACAAGCCAAGAAGAACAGGTGAATCAGAGAAATGCTTACAAAGAATTGTCCTAATATTGTTACTACTGTGATGACTCAAACAATTTTTTACCTCTATCAAAGATATTTTTTCTGATATTTGAGTTTTACCTATTAGGATTTTCTGGTGTCTAAAATTAAAGAGACTCACTGGATCGGTCTTAATGATCTGGAGACTGAGGGCCGGTGGATTTGGGTTGATAACCAAACTCTTGAAGAGACAGGAGTACGGTAGGAATGCTGCTGTTATGCAGTTTATACAGTATATAAATATGTCAATGGCAAATGTGGCCTGTAATAGAAATACCTTTTGTCTCATAAAGGTTCTGGTTCGGATCTGGGCAAAAAGAACCTGATAACTGGAAAGTTGAGGATCCGTCTGGAGAGAACTGTGCCAGTTTGGGAGACAGGAGGGGCAATTTACACACATGGTTTGATGGTTCTTGTAAAAAGCAGAAAAAGTTTATCTGTGAAAAAAAATCTTAATTTGCTTTCAGATATACAGAAAAAGAGGCGTTTTGTAAGCACAGTTTATTAACACAAAACACAAATATCGATTTTTGAGCTGATTAATGTAAAAAAAAAAATCTTCCAAAACATTTATATTTTCGTTTATGCTGGCTTATACTGTATACATTCAAAGCTAAAGTTTGTATTTAGACAATTTTAAGGCTTCCTGAAGCAACTGGCAGTGAAAGAGCGACATGATCTCATTCATTACAACGGTGGCTTGGTGAGATCTGGCACTGGCTGAAATGCTCAATTTAAGGCAAATGATGAGCGACTTTCAGTAGAGACTGCCAGAACATCGGAAGGTTTCTTTACTAGAGCAACCGAGGCAAGTGCTTAATGAGGTCAAATAAGTAGTTTTTAGCTTAATTAGTTGGCATAGTGATATGTTTGAGCATACATGAATATACAGAAACAGATACAATGGTTCCAAAGAGCACACACAATATTACTGCATTGCCCTTAAACATTAAACATAATGTCCACCTTAAACATCACAATCTAGAAATATGAGTGTGTGGCTTCATTCTGCTGTGACATCAGTATAAAACATTACATTATATTTGACTGATCAGACCTTTCCAAATTATGATTTTACTCATATCTGATACTTTGACTGTGAGGTTGATGTTTGAAGTGTTAGTGTTTGCAAATGTACATTTCTCTCAATACAACCGAAAGACGCCCTCTAATGTTCATTCAAGAAACAACAGGAGTTACAAAAAACATTCATGACTGAGTTATATTGTGTGTAGGACTACAAGACTACAAACAGGATACGCAAACAGGAAGTAACCTAAAAGTCCAAAATAACAGGGGAACACAGAACAGATCATAACATAACATTGTATTGTATGTACAACAAAAATGTTATTGGAAATTGTTAAATTGTGCTATTTTAAATAACAGATGCTCTGACTGAAAAGGTGGACAAATATCTAATTTCCATATAGCAAGAATAAGAAGTATTGCAACGAAGAGAAAATAAGAAAATCATGAACAATCCATTTTTTTATTTGCTGTCATCATCTCACAAACAAGTGTACTGCTTTTATGGCAATGTTAAATAAATGTATTTCCTGAGCACAAAGGTTCTTTACATGTTTATGTTGATGTTACATGATATAGATGAATATATAATTTTGTTCTCTAAAATTTGCTGGGTTAATATTGGACAGAACACAGGGTTCACATGGTTTGAAACTATCCAGCATTCTGGTCAAATTAACCCATGTGTTCTGTCCAATACGCAGTCATGGTTTAAAAACAACCCCAAATTTCTAATAAATGTAATAGTTACAACCAAACTCATTATATTTAGGATTAACGTAAAATATAGGGGAAATTTCCCGGACAGTGATTAGTTTAAACCAGGACTAGGCCTTAGTGTAATTATGATAATTAAGTCATTTTTAAAACCATAATTTACAAAAAGACATTACTGGTGTATATCTCGAGACACAACCATCACACTTTTTTATATTAAGATATGTGATTGCAAGTTGTTTTTGATCAAGAAACTTCTAACATTTAAATTAGTCTGGGACTAGGCTTAAACCCTGTCTGGGAAACCGCCCCCAAGAGACATAAGGACCTGTAATTTATAACTATAGAGGACAATGACGATGAGATTATGAGATACTACAGCAAAGTTTTACAATGTAGTTACACACAAAACTGATAGAACTGTAGGTGTAACTAAACTAAAACTAAACTAAACTAAACTAAACAGGGCCTAAAACGGATGTAAATTTTGGAAGACAACGAAACTGATTAAAGATCCTAAGAGTAGAAAGTACTACAGGGTTAGATGCAAATCAAAAGGCAAAGAGGAATACACTAATGCATGAAGAGAGGTAGAAAGACACTCTTGCTTTTGGGCGATAGAGCCAAAATATGGGTTAATATTCGTAAATGAATATGCACCACCCAAATGTAATTTTTTAGCATGTGTTCTTTAACGGAACATACAGACGATGATTGTTTTGTAGGCAATGGAAAATTCTCACCCAAATAATAACCTGCATGTAGGGACCTACGACTCTCTGCTTCAACCGAGAGGTTAAAAAGCTCCAACCAGGTTTACCGGTCGGGACACCAATGGTCAACATCAACGTCATGTAAGAATCACTGAAGGAGATGCCTCGGTACACTGACCCTACATTCCATTTCGAAGTGATCATCCCTATGACCTACTCCATTCAAAGAGTAAAGCCGAAAATATATGCCGTTTGGAACACACCACAGATAAGCAGCTTTTTGTTTGTTTAATCATATAATAAAATTGCTGGGCGCTTATCTTTCTATTGTCTGACACAATAAAATTTGAGAAATTTAATGAAGAGAACATTTGGTAAACCACCAGTTTTGCTGCTGCAGGTCTCAGCCGCTAAAAGTGATCGACTGTCGTAAAACTGTTGTTGACTCGCTAGTAATGTAAAAAAGGTATGGGCACTGTGAATACTTATTCGTTTGTGAAGCATAACACATCTAAAATATGTTATTTAATCAATTTTTTTGGAAAATTTTAAGAGATTCTCTGAGTCTTTCTCACACAAAACCTTAAGGCTATGCCATGACTCCGCTCCAAGAACAAGAATAAACATGACATTACAGCGGAATCATGACATATAAATGTATATAAAATAAAATATCTGGAATAGGTTAAAGGATTTGCTCCAGTCAAGGGGCAGGGAGTTGTAACAGATATTGGGAAAATAAACAAACTATTCATATTTCTTCATTGAAATAAAAGCTATAGAAAAGAATGGACATAGTGTGTCTATGTGTGGAGGGATATGTTAAAAATACATTATTAACCAGTGTTTACTGGAAATGCTTTTACAGAAAACTGTCATATGGTATAGTGCACAAAGGTTTTAGACGCAGAAGAGAGATGCAGACAGCGCACGCATTCGACCACAACCTCAGACTACATACCAGCAGACCTATTTGTTTAAAAACACTTCACCAAAATGACTTAGTGTTAATGTTAAATGAGTGTATGTTAAAAGTGCTTCAATTAAATGCTTAATTCATTAAGATATTATTTAGTTTGTCGTTCATTTAAAGGAATCTTTCTAATGAAATAGACAGTCTACGTCAATATGACTAATTCCCACGTGACTAGATGTGTTCAGTGTGACAGTGGTTTGGGTTTTTTGTGGTGAGACTGATGGGCTACAACAACTAGTCTCATAACTTCCTGTATCATTTCCCAGCTTCATTTAAATGTACTCACAGGGTTCAAGCTTTTCAGTACGGATTGAAAAATGGCACCAGTCTATGGAAACTCTGAATTTGCTAAAAACAAGCTCTCCTCTCATATTACGGGTAAGAATGAATGTGTAAACCTCTGACAATCCTGTTATATTCAAATTCTGTTCCTTTCTTATCAGCTCATAATCAGAATAATACTATTTAAGATGGTTCTGTTTTTTTAAATATCCATTTAAATGATTCTACCAATGAAATATTGTCAAACAATGTTCTTTATAACTAAACGTAGTTTGTAAACTTCCTGCATGTTTCTGTTTGTTTGATTTCTGCAACATTATTTTGCTTTCTGATATATAAAGAACCTTTCTATTAATTTAATTATATCCATAAAAATATTAATGTCTTCTTTAAATGTCCATAACTAACAGAATAAGGACACATTAACATGTTTGGCTATGATTTTAAGTTAAAACAAAAAAATGTAACAGTTTCAATAATCTGGAATGTTACTGTGTGGAGCGGCATTTACATTTTTCACAGGAATTACTAAATACTTATGTGCTGGAATTTAATCATATTTTAAATGACAGATGAGGGAGCTCATGAAAGAGAAGTCTGCTCTGCTAAAAGGACTAAAGTTCTTCTGATAGTTCTGTCAGTTTCTCTTGGTTTTGCTCTGGGTGTCATCTGCGCTCTGAGTTTACTCTGTGAGTAACTCATTTGTTTTCTCATTGTTTTTTTACGGGATTTCTGTGTTTTTATACTGTATGTGTTAACTGTTTGTTAGATGCTGGTTGTTTGCGTGACATTCAGGACCGCAATGTTTCAATCCCAGCAGATCCAGGGAACAGTAAGCAAATATTTTTTTTTTGAGGCGTAAAAACAATACATAACGTTATAACAATACATAATACATAAGACTTTCACAACAAATAATGTTAACTAAACATTTTTGTTCTTTAAAGTCATACAGAAGGTCCTTAAAATAATCTGTTCATGCCTTTTTGTCTAAAGACCCTTTAAAAACCTTCAACCTGTTAACTGTCAGAGCCCTTTTTGAGCATACACATGAAAACACATGTTGGAGCTAAAATGGCAGTAACTCATGAATTATTTGGAATACAGATTTTTTATACAACAATACAACTTACCAACAGTAAGTTGGTCTCGTTTGAAAAAAAGAAAAGTAGCTGATTATTGCAAAAAAAATCCCACACACAAAAATTAAAGGTATTTTGTTAGGTTTATTGTAAAAAATACATATATTTTTTTAACGTATTTCTTTGATTAAGAAATACATTTTGAAAAATACGGGTCGCAAAAGGATAACAAAAAATCTTAGCACACTCTTTATAAAGAAGAATCAATTACACTTCCTACATAAATGATAAAAAAACACCAAATAAATATTTTTCTAGAGTCTTAGACCTTTCCAATGATATATAGGTTGTCATGATTCAATAAGAAATGACATGCACAATATTGACGCAAACTTATGTGTCCCGTCTACGGAACGGGTGACAGTTAACAGTCTACAGTCACCATGAAATCAAACAGGATAATTCTAAGTGTTTTACAGAGTGTTGATTATTATAAACGATTTATGTGTGCACACCAGTATTATTTTTAAATGCATTCGCACTTCTCATCTTTCATCAAAAACATCAAGCTCCTCTCCTCCTGTCAACAACAACTCTTTAAGGGGCAAGACTATAATGACTGACCAATCGACTCGTTGCACAAAGCCGCCATTTTAGATTTTCAAGGTAGTCAATATACGGAGGATTTTATGTCATATCGCTGATAAATCAGTTTCTTCTTTATATTAAAAAAAGCGTATATTTGCCCGCCAAAAATATTTATTTTCACATACAATGTAATACAACCGGAAATAATCCTGCCCACACTCGCTGATCGAAAATCTAATATTGCGGCTTCGTGCAACTAGTCCATAGCCAGGCATTTTTAGCCTTTAAAGTAAACCCGTTACACTCGGATACCTGTCACGATATGGAGAAGAAGTCAATCGCAACTTCCGTTTCATGGTAACTTTATAACGTTCTGCATATGTAAAGAAACTGTTACAACCAGAAATGGATATTTTATGGATTTTATAATTAGTACCTTTTTAAGGGTTTAAACTTTGCCTTTCCTTCTCAATTACTGTTGCTTTTTTTGCCAGTGTCTTTTAAAACAGAGACTGAGATTGACGTCGGCAAACATCACAGAGTTGAAGAGCATCAGGCCTCTAGCACTGGTGAGTGAAGATTCACTTTCACCGATGCTTTTCTTTCATCTATCTTGTTTTGCTCAGCTTGTTTTAATTACCTGTGGTGTTCTCTCAGTAATTCTGACTATAGTACCTGAGCACTGCTCGCTGTTCTGGGCCCCCTGTCTTATTTTAGTTTTATTTGAGTTTATTGACTATTTAAAGGGGTGGTTCTTTCCAATTTCACTTTAGTCTTTGATGTTGCTATTTTAATAGATACAAATATCAGCAAAATTACAACGCATAAAGTTCACAACAAAGCCATGTTAATTTCGTTAACAAAAACTATGACGAAAATTATTCGTTAACGACATGTTTTCACTGACGAAAATGAGATGATAACTATATATATAAATGAATGGTGGAAAATCAAAGAATAAAAACGAGACGAAAATATTCGCTTTCGGCGGGGGCAGACGCCGGCGTTCTGACTGACAACCCAGAAGCACATCTCTGTGCTGAGCTGACTTTCGCAAATGTCTGATGATTTTGAATTTGAGGAAGACTTGCACTTTTTTGCCCAACCGTACAAACCCAAAGCGCTTCCGCTGAAGTGCTCTCTTAAACACAATCCATAGAGTGACTGAGAATATGTCTATTAAAATTGTTATTCTTGTTTGCTTTTCGCACATAATCTTCACTTGAAAAAATTCACCTTTGAACGTGCAGCGTTTGGCGTCGTTTTCCGACGTGCATGGAATTGCGTTGCTGTTCGCTTAACGCTCCAGACTGAGACGCGTGCAATTCTTAGCATTTCATAATTATTTGTGGTCTATATATTTTGGATTAGCTAACCCCACCCACCCACTTTTTATGATGATGGAAACATAGGTGAATTTATTTTGAAAAATAATGTTTAAAAAAAAAATGCAACATGAACACATACTAAGGTGAACCCCATAAACACAATCAAAACTTTGAAAACAGCCATACAACAACCCCTTGAAAATATAATCTCTTTGATATATTCTGCCGCAATTTGCTGTTTCATTTGATATTTACATTTATGCATTTGGCAGATGTTTTTATCCAAAGCGACTTACATTGCATTATCCTATATACATTTCTTTCTAAGTTTGTACAAACCCCCGGGATCCAACCCATTCTCTTACATCTGAGCTACAGAAAAGCTGTAGAAAATGCATCAACACATAGATTTAATCATACAGTTTGCTGAGACTGTTCATGGTAAACTACTGTTTCCTCTCTGACTGTCGTTCCTTAGATTTCATCAGATCTCACTCATCTGAACCCTGTGAGGACGGCTGGACAGCACATGATGGGAACTGTTATCTTTTCTCTTCTGAAAAGCAGACATGGTTTGACAGTAATCGGGCATGTGGAGCTTTAGACGCTCATCTGGTCGTAATAGAAACTGAAAAAGAACAAGTGAGTCTGAAAGATCTGTAAAGACATTCAAAATGAGTTTTGATTAAGTGCAATTTCTATGTTTTCATTATAAATATTCAACATTAGGTGTTTCTGAGATCTAAAATTAAAGTTTATCACTGGATCGGTCTTAATGATCTGGACACAGAGGGCCGTTGGGTTTGGGTTAATAACCAAACTCTTGAAGAAACAGGAGTGCAGTAAGACCTTTATCTACACTCTTAATAAATATATATTTGCAATAATATTTAACCAAAACTCCAGATGAGCTGTTTAAATAATTAGTTATTTGCAGATTATTATTATATTGACATACAGTATACAAGGATGATTTACTGCCTGTGTTTGGTTTTGAAGGTTCTGGCTCAAGAGAGAATCTGGGCAAAATGAACCAGATAACTGGAAAGGAGAAGATTCATCAGGAGAGAACTGTGCTATAACGAGAATTTTGGATCACTGGAGTGATGTTCCTTGCAAGAGAATTTTTAATTTCATCTGTGAAAAGAAACAGACATCAACCTTCATGCATGACGACTAAAATTCCTTGTTCTGTCTTGCTACATAACTAAAATATATTTTGTGATTGATCGCACAGTCATTTGCCATTTCACATGTTAATGCTCTTAAGAAAGACCTCATCAACAAGCTCAATTTCAAAAAACCATTACAAATATGAGAAAGAACAACGTCATTCCCAATTTCCTAAAGCACGCAGGTCATGCGCACTTTTCAAACAACAGCGCTTCTATTTTCTTTAAAAACAAAAAGATGTCAAATTTAATTTGTATGTATTAAGAATGATGGATATGGAACACACTGCATGTTGCCTGCTTACTTTGATCAAAAGCTTGATGCATGTAAGTCCACATGTTATAAGGGGATGCTCTTACCACAGCTCTAGACCTGTAGTTTCAACCACATAATTTTGTGATGCTACCTGGGATTAAACATTGGAACGATGGTTTTGGAAAACTATTGAATTGTTGAACTATGCTGGAACGACAGAACCTGCAAACATAGTTGGCTAATGATGCTTTTGGGAAATGCGGGTTACACACATAACATTGCAGTTGTACTGTAAAATTTCTTAAAGGAAAAGTTAATCTCAAAATTTTGTTATTTTATATTAAGCAACATGGCGTTCAACATGTTTTAAGACCTCCCGGCATCTTTAGAACACAAATAAAGTTATTTTAGGTTACATCCGAGAGATTTCCAGGCATCCTCATAGCAGCTCACTCTCATGAATTGCGTGTAAATAACACACGCTGTGCAATATCGTGTAATACGTGCGCCAAAGTTCGATTTTGCGTGCATACAATACAACACTTTTTGCGTGCATATGATACGCCAATTTAGCGTGTGTGCATATAAAACAGCAATTTGTCTCATTAACCTGTCCCCTAACCTACACCCTAAACCTAACAGTATTATTTTAATTATTTCAGTGTTTCCTCTTCATGTACGTTTAAATATGGCTGCTCTCCATCCCGCAAACATTTGCTTATCATATGCACGTAAAATTGAACTTTGCCGTATGTATTACACAATAATGCAACAGCGTGTTAATTATACGCAATTGATGAGATCGGGTTACTTTATTTGTGTTCTGAAGATGCCGGGAGGTCTTACAACATGTTGAACGTCATGTGGGTGAGTAAAAAATAACACTTGAATGATTTTCTAGATGAACTTTTCCTTTAAATGCATGAAACAGTGACTCATATTAAACACACATGTATAGCTCGTAAAGCATGGTAAAGTGTTAGTATGACATACATTTTAGAGATGTCCAAAATTGTATTTTACAGATAAATATTAATATCGGATCTGGAGATATTTTCAAATTCAATCTAGCCCAGATCTGATGCCATTACATATGCTGATATCGACATATGTTTTTACTAGTTAACACTTATACACTCACCTAAAGGATTATTAGGAACACCTGTTCAATTTCTCATTAATGCATTTATGGTGGTGCTGTAATGGTGTGGGGGATGTTTTCTTGGCACACTTTAGGCCCCTTAGTACCAATTGGGGATCGTTTAAATGCCACGGCCTACATGAGCATTGTTTCTGAACATGTCCATCCCTTTATGACCACATGTACCCATCCTCTAATGGCTACTTCCAGCAGGACAATGCACCATGTCATCCTCCATTCATCCCAGAGACGCTGAGCGTCCGTGGGCGGGACATAATCGCAGCATTATCCAATGACCATCTTGTTTCTAAGCACTGAAAAAAACTGTTTAAAGCAGCCCCATTTGAAGTCAATGGACGCTATGCTTCAACAGAGTAATGCACTGTACGCTACGTGAATGAATGAGAAGGAAATCAAGTCAGCCGACCTAAGTAGCTGATTCTGAACGAAATTGTTTTCGTTCGAGATGAACATGTTTAACGCATTTTTAGTCAATAAGATATTAACATAAAAGTACATATATTTGACCATTCATTTTTTGACAATTATAGGGGAAGCTGAGCTTCCCTTGCAGTCTTAAAGAAATCGTGACTGCTATAGATGTGTTAAAAAAGAAAGAGAATATATATACATATATATACGAGTCCTGATCGGGAGGTAACGTCCGATTCAGATCGAGTCTGAAACCACATGACCGGGCCCGATTTCCAATCATGTGATCGGATCTGGACATCCCTAATCATTTATTCACCCTCAGATTGTTTCAAACCTGTATACATGTATTTGTTCTGGCAAACACACATACACATAGATACAGATAGATAGATTTGTATATCTAGAGAAGATAATTGTGTTTCAAATTTATTGTGTACAAGCCTCATATTGTGCTTCATCAGCATTTTTCTTCATTGACCATTATTTCTCTTCTCTTTCTTAACCATTCAGAAACTTTACCAATGAAGTAATTGTTACCGTTAAACTCTAAGTTTCTTTTGAACTCTGGGTTTCTTTCTGTGTGGCATCATGGTTCATTTCCTCTATAGGTTCCCTTTGAACTCTAGGTTACTTGAAATAATCAGACCAAATTCATACATTGGTTTGGAACTTTGGATGTTGTGTGAGAATATTCTCTGGGAGTAAGAGACCAAGGACTTTTGCTTCAAGCTCTCTCTCTCGTTTATTTCCACACATGCATCATTTTATATTGGGTTCAGAAAAAAGAACACACGAAATAGCTAGAAGCGATCATATGTCCGTGGGTTATGACCAAATAAGGTATAGAAAGTATTTGCAAACAAGAATGTGTTGGGTCTGTTTATAAACTTTCAGACAAATAATGTCAGCCCCCTTCTTTCCATGGCATTGAATACCATAGGCTATATTTACGTGTATGGGGACAATAATAAAAACAAATTACTTTATTGTATAGGCTCACTATACAATAAAGTAACTTCCTGTTTTATTTCCGTCTAATGTGCTTATCCTAGTGATCAAGATATCTTCAGTGACTTCCTCATTTTCATCAAACAAACATCATCTTTGGCAAGTACTGGTCTAATGAAATGGATCCAGTGTATGAAAACGCTGCCTACAAACATTCAACTGCTGAATGTAGAGGCGACTCTACTCAATACAAGGGTAAGATTGACATGCAAACGAATTAATATACTGCACACTACTGTTTCTATTTCATCCGAGTGAGGTAGAAAAGTCTTTACAGATTCTGCAAGAGAAAAATAATCCTAAAAGCTCATTATTATTGTGTATATTTCTTCCTGAATGGTGTACGCACTGTAAATCAGACAGTCGTTAAATGCTAAGGAAGTCACTAAACCATCACACAATATCAGTTTTTATCCTAAAAGTTAACATTAAGTTCTGTGTCAAAATAAATATCAAAAGTATCATGTGGTGAACAAACTTTGCTCGTTTGTGTGGCACCAAATATTACAGTTACACAACATTCAGATTGCAAAATAAAGGAAGAATCAGGATGTGGTCGATGCTACACTGAGATCTATCTGCTCATGTTTAAACTTCAGCAGCATTAAATAGTGTTATGAAGTACAGTACTCAAGTGAAATAGATTAGGCGCCAGAGAATATCAATACAACACGGGATAACAAACTAAAGTAAAACATTAAGGTATATAAAAAGATTTCATTTGCAAAACAGATAACTTTGCTTGTTTGCAAGAACATGGTTTCTATTAAAATTGTGCCATCGTCCTTCATTCAATGAATTTGCAACATATAACTGGTATTAAAACATGTAGATGCTGATATTGTAGACAACCACATTAAAATAAAGTCATTTTGAATTCCAGATCTGACTCTCCGTAAGAGGTCTAAAGTTCTTCTGATAGTTCTCAGTGTCTCTGTTGTTATTGCTGTTGGGGTTCTCTGTGTTCTGGGGGTCCTGTGTGAGTATACATTATATTAACTGATCTTTACATAGTGTTACTAACCTTTATGTTATTGTCTTAACATCACTGCTGATGTGTGTTTTTAATTTAATCAGATCTCAATAAGAGTGAATATTTTGAATCACTGAATGCACAGCATGAGACACTTTTAATGCAGATGTCAGCTCAAGAGATCAACAATACAGGTAAGTCAAATCTATTTCATACAGGCCACATACTTTAATAAGTGCATTATACATTTTTCTTAATCTCTGGGATTCCCATGACCCACCGTTTTTTTCTAAATTGTGTACCTCCACCGAACACTGTTGTGCTAGCACAGGTATATTGTTGTTTTAATTTGAGAGTAATAATGCTGTAAAACTACATCTCTACAGAGATTTTAATTGTGGTAATATACAAGGATTGAAGCAGAGCTGTGATATAAGGGCATAGTTGTGATTGATTGATTCACTGTAGGTTTATATAAGTGTTACATTTTTCAAAAGTCTTACTGTAATTCTTTATTTGTCTTTGGTGAAGATTATAAAGAACAGCTGGAGGCACTCAATGATCAATACAAGGAGTCACTTCGAAAGTTGCGCAGATTAGATGGTAAGTGTTGACCTGTAAGGCCTGAGTGTCTACATGTTAAGTTGTAAACATCATTCAGCATGGCTAGCTGTTCCGGGCCCCCTGTCTAAATTTTAGTTTTATTTTAGTATTTTAGTTTAGACTATTTAAAGGGGTGGTTCTTTTCAATATCACTTTTTACTTTAGTATGTGATGTGAAAATTACAACGCATAAAGTTCACTACAAAGCAGTGTTAATTTCGCTGACGAAAACTATGATTTTTTTTTTTAAAGACATGTTTTCACTGACCAAAACGAGACGATACCCACATTTTTATGACAATGGAAGCGGAGGTGTACAAAATGTGAAAAATAATTTGTTTAAAAAAAAATGCAACATGAACAGAAGCTAAACTGAACCCCATAAACACAATCAAACCTTTAAAAACATCCAAACAACAACCCCTTTAAAAATAGAAAATTATATGTATTCTGACACAACTTGCTGCTTCATTAGAATGTGCATCAACACAACTCGCTGAGACTGTTCATGGTGTATTATGCTTTCCTATCTAAATGTCGTTCCTTAGATTACATCAGATCTCACTCATGTGAACCCTGTGAGGACGGCTGGACAGCACATGATGGGAACTGTTATTTTTTCTCTTGTGAAATGCAGACATGGTTTGACAGTAATCTGACATGTGGAGCTTTAGACGCTCATCTGGTCATAATAGAAACTGAAAAAGAACAAGTGAGTCTGAAAGATCTGTAAAGACATTCAAAATTTGTTTTTATTAAGTGCAATTTCTATGTTTTCATTATAAATGTTCAACATTAGGTGTTTCTGAGATCTAAAATTAAAGTTTATCACTGGATCGGTCTTAATGATCTGGACACTGAGGGCCGTTGGGTTTGGGTTAATAACCAAACTCTTGAAGAAACAGGAGTAGAGTAAGACTTTTATCTACACTCTTAATAAATATATATTTGCAATAATATTTTACCAAAACTCCACATGAGCCATTAAGATATAATTAAGTTATTTGCAGATTAAATTTTATTTTATTAAAAAACAGTATACAAGGATGATTTACTGCCTGTGTTTGGTTTTTAAGGTTCTGGCACAAGAGAGGATCTGGGCAAAATGAACCAGATAACTGGAAAGGACAAGATTCATCAGGAGAGAACTGTGCTGCAGTGGGAAGTTATGATCAATTATACACTTGGGGTGATGTTTCTTGCAAGACCAAATATAAGTTTATCTGTGAAAAGAAACACAAAACAAGCTTCATCTATGACGACTAAAAGTGGGGATAGCCCATATTCAGGATCGTGTTTATGCTTTTGGGGCCCTAAGCAAAGTCAAGACGTGCGGCCCCCCACACATTGCCTAACATTTTTGTTTGAATAGCCCAGCAGTGTTGAGTACATGAAATTAATGAGACATATATGCATAAACGCAAAGAGGTCTGCACATCTATGTAACCCAGATTTGGCTCAGGTGTCGGAAAACAAAAAGGTAAATTGAAAAAAGGAAGAAATTTGTAGTCCGCAGACTGATGTAAATAGCTCCAAATTTTATTAGATATCGCAACGTTTCGTCCGTTCTTCATCAGGCAAATGTATACATGCAAATGTAAACTAGATTTGTTTTACGTTGAACCAGATAACAGCACAAAATTCTCTACAGTTTGTTATAAGAATAAACCTTCTTGGTCTTGGGATGAAAAAGTGTCCTTTAATTATTTTATTCAGAATAATACTAAATGCGTTTGGCTAGAGTATAAGTAGTAAAAGATGCAAGATTCTCTTTTCCTGCTTCTTTAATAGTATTGTTTTGCAATAATCATAAAATTAGTATGAGATTTCTTTTCTATAGCTTTTTTTGCGCTTCATTGCGTATATCTGTGTGTCTAAATCAGTGGTTCCCAACCTTTTTTGCGCCAGCGCCCCCCTATCCATTTTCCAAGTCCCTAACCCCCCCACACAAAAATAATGGGCTTAATGTTTCATTAATAATAATAATAATACATTAGGCTATTTGTTATTAAAATGTAATTTAAAACGCATGTCACTAAATTGGGATAATCAGTGATTTCAATAATTGTATGTTTGTTTTGCCTCGTGAAATTCCAATAAATAATAGTAAATAAAAGGCATATCACTGAAAGTCAAATAACAGATTTGATTGGCCAGTTGGAATATTACCATACTTTCCTAAGCAGCAAAAACGATGTGAAGTAGAATGTTTGAAAAAAATATAATACTCTCCTAAATGCATAATAAAAACCTAAAAAGTTGCTTATATTCACCTAACTTAGGTGTTTAATTTTGTATAAGTTTATAGGCCTTAATGTGTGTGCTTCCATCAGAGTTATAATACAAGGTTTGTAATTAATGATTTTTTTTGTTAGGCTTGTAGCCACTAGGGGGGGGGGGTCTCAAAGCTTGCCGGGCCCTACGCATTTGAGTGATTTGCGTGGTGGTTAACAAAGCTACATTCGTCCTTGTTCTGTCTGGTTACATAACGAAAATATTTTTTATGATTGATCGCACAGTCATATGCCATTTCACATGGTAATGCTTTTAATTCAATTTCACAAAGCTGTTGTCATGTCAACATGAGAAATGAACATGGATCACCTACGCCCAGGGACTTCCAAGGCTCCTAGAGCATGTAGGCATGCGCATGCGCACTTCAAAAATCTTCTATTTTCTTGACAAACTAAAATATGTAAAATTGAATTTGTACGTATTTAGAATGATGAATATGGAAAGCACTGCATGTTGCTTTCTTACTCTGATCAAAAGCTTGATGCATGTAAGTCTTGATGTCATATTAATAAGCAACGATGCTTCACACCTGAAGTTGAAACCACGCAACTGTGTGATGCTGATTGCGATTGATCGATGGAACTATGGTTTTGAGAAACACTTAAATCGTTGAACTGAAACAAGATAACTTGTGACCATGTTTATAGACATTTAATTTTCTCTAGAACTACTGTATATAATATGTATATTTTTGGTGGAATTAGGTCTTTTATGCTTCCAAAGCATCCTTACAGAAATGAATAATAGAAAAAAATCTCACACATCGTCCTGAAAATATTTAAGGCAAGGCAAGGCAATTTTATTTATATAGCACATTTCATACACAGTGGCAATTCAAAGTGCTTTACATAGAAGAAATTAAAATAATAAAAAGAAATAAGAGTAATTAAAACAGTTTATAAAAATAAAATACAGTACAGTACAGACAGTCGGACGAACATTGGCACAGTGCTCATTCATTAAATGCATAGCTAAACAGATGCGTTTTGAGTCTGGATTTGAAAGTGACTATTGTAGGAGCACATCTGATCTCCTCTGGAAGCTGGTTCCAGCTGCGGCTGGCATAATAGCTAAAAGCAGATTCGCCATGCTTTGAGTGAACCCTTGGTGTTTCTAGCTGATATGATCCTAGTGATCTGAGTGATCTGTTGGGTTTATATTCATTGAGCATCTCTGCAATGTATTGAGGTCCTAGACCATTGAATGATTTATATACCAGTAATAATACTTTAAAATCAATCCTAAATTTAACTGGGAGCCAGTGTAAAGACCTGAGGACTGGTGTGATATGTTCATATTTTCTAGTTCTGCTCAGAATCCTGGCGGCAGCGTTCTGTATGAGCTGCAACTGTCTAATGGTCTTTTTGGGAAGGCCAGTGAGGAGTCCATTACAGTAATCCACCCTGCTGGTGATGAAAGCATGAACAAGTTTCTCTAAGTCTTGTCTGGAAACAACAAGACTTAGACAACATGACGTTCATTTAAGATGAACAATAGGGCGCGCAATAGGAAAATGTGTAACTCAAAGTATCGTGATTGAAAATATTCTTCACCGTCAGCGATTGTTTAAAATGTTGTACCTTTTTTGGATACATTTTTGTACCCTAAGGATGTATTGTAAACATTAAATACCTATTGTGTACGGCCTATCAGTTATACACATTCAAAATGTAAACAATAGGTCATAAGGGGGTTTTGTATTGGCCTACTTGTAAAGGTTGGCTACAATAAATGAGACCACAGAATGACTATATATGCCAAAACATTCTTTATCTTTGTCATATTTCTATTTATAGCATCTTCACCTTCACATTTCACAAATATGATAGAGTTTTCATGCAGATAGAAACAGAAAGGATGGGGGTACTTAGGTATTTTCTGACATTCTTTTTCCACACAAACTATTGAGTATAAGATTACAACTAAACATGTTTTTGAATTTAAAACAATGAACATAAAACAGAGCAAAATTATTATTCTGAGACCCTAAAATTAAAGTAATGTGTTTAAATGCATTTAGTGTCGGCAGCTGAAAAGCTTTGTGTTCATGCATGCAAGATGCTTGACTGAGTGACAACATATTCACAATGTTTTAATTCTATCGTTCAAGTGTGAATGAGACATTGAAATACAATTCTGTGATATTATTAAATCAGTTTCTGTGGGTTGCAGGAGGACACAGGTTTTGGGCATGTGGGTGGGCGAAGTTAAACATGTATTGCTGAAGTATTTAGAAAGGGAAGTCTGTGATGTATTTCTCCAGTGTGATTCAGTTCACTGTGAAGTCGAGTAAAGATGATGTTTATCATGAGTGCCTCTGTGCTGTTAGCGCTGTCCTTTCCATCCATCATTTCTGAAGTTTGTAGACTTTAATGAATGCAGCGAGTCATTCTTCAAAGGACAGTCTCCAGTCATTCCCGGTGTTATAGAGAATTCACGTTCCCAGGATAATCGATACAAGACAATCTGTCAAACATATAAAAACATTTACAGATTTGGAACAATAACATATAACATAATATATAACACTTCGAAAAACAGACCAAAAGACCACATCTGAAATGGATGGGAGAGCCTCAGGTAATCTTATACTAGTTTCCACACATGCATCACTTTATATTGGGTTCAGAAAAAAGAACACACGAAATAGCTAGAAGCGATCATATGTCCGTGGGTTATGACCAAATAAGGTATAGAAAGTATTTGCAAAGAATGTGTTGGGTCTGTTTATAAACTTACAGACAAATAATGTCAGCCCCCTTCTTTCCATGGCATTGAATACCATAGGCTATATTTACGTGTATGGGGACAATAATAAAAACAAATTACTTTATTGTATAGGCACAATTGTACAATAAAGTAACTTCCTGTTTTATTTCTGTCTAATGTGCTTAGTGATCAAGATATCTTCAGTGACTTCCTTATTTTCATCAAACAAACATCATCTTTGGCAAGTACTGGTCTAATGAAATGGATCCAGTGTATGAAAACGCTGCCTACAAACATTCAACTGCTGAATGTAGAGGCGACTCTACTCAATACAAGGGTAAGATTGACATGCATACGAATTAATACACTGCACACTACTGGTACTATTTTATCTGAGTGATGTAGAGAAGTCTTCACAGATTCTGCAAGAAAAAAATTATCCTAAGAGCTCATTATTATTGTGTATATTTCTTCTTGAATGGTGTACGCACTGTAAATCAGACAGTCGTTAAATGATAAGGAAGTCACTAAACCATCACACAATATCAGTTTTTATCCTAAAACTTAATACTAAGTTCTGTGTCAAAATAAATATCAAAAGTATCATGTGGTGAACAAACTTTGCTCGTCTGTGTGGCACCACATATTACAGTTACAAACTAAAGGAAGAATCAGGATGTGGTTGATGCTACAGTGATATCAATCTATTCAGGTTTAAACTTCACACATATTGAAAAGTGTTATGAAGTACAGTACTCAAGTGAAATAGATAAAGTAAAACATTAAGGTTTATAAAAAGATTTAATTTGCAAAAACAGATAACTTCACTTGTTTGCAAGAACATGGTTTCTATTAAAATTATGCCATATCAATGAATTTGCAACATACAAATGCATTTTGAATTCCAGAGCTGACTCTCCGTAAGAGGTCTAAAGTTCTTCTGATAGTTCTCAGTGTCTCTGTTGTTATTGCTGTTGGGGGTCTCTGTGTTCTGGGGGTCCTGTGTGAGTATACATTATATTAACTGATCTTTACATAGTGTTACTAACCTTTATGTTATTGTCTTAACATCACTGCTGATGTGTGTTTTTAATTTAATCAGATCTCAATAAGAGTGCAAATTTTGAATCACTGAATGCACAGCATGAGACACTTTTAATGCAGATGTCAGCTCAAGAGATCAACAACACATGTAAGTCAAATCTATTTCATACAGGCCACATACTTTAATAAGTGCATTATACATTTTTCTTAATCTCTGGGATTCCCATGACCAACCGTTTTTTTATAAATTGTGTACCTCCACCAAACACTGCAGTGCTAGCACAGGTATATTGTTGTTTTAATTTGAGAGTAATAATGCTGTAAAACTACATCTCTACAGAGATTTTAATTGTGATAATATACGAGGATTGAAGCAGAGCTGTGATATAAGGGCATAGTTGTGATTGATTGATTCACTGTAGGTTTATATAAGTGTTAAATTTTTCAAAAGTCTTACTGTAATTCTTTATTTGTCTTTGGTGAAGATTATAAAGAACAGCTGGAGGCACTCAATGATCAATACAAGGAGTCACTTGGAAAGTTGCGCAGATTAGATGGTAAGTGTTGACCTGTAAGGCCTGACTGTCTATATGTTTAGTTGTACACATCATGATCATAATGTTCGGATTCAGGACTCGTTGCTTCCTCTCATAAACCCTGTGAGGACGGCTGGACAGCACACAGTGGAAAGTGTTATTTCTTCTCCTGTGAATTGCAGACATGGTTTAAGAGTCGTAATTCATGTGAACCATTAAAAGCTAATCTGGTCACTATCAACACCGGAGATGTACAGGTGAGACAAAATCGGGGCTTTAGAAAAGGGCTTTACAATGTCCACATTAGATGGAACAATGACTGCATCTTGCATAACTGCAATTCATGTCAATTCATGTTCAACATTAGGACTTCCTGGTGTCTAAAATTAAATGGACTCACTGGATTGGTCTTAATGATCAGGAGACTGAGGGCCGGTGGATTTGGTTAAATAACCAAACTCTGAATGAGAAAGGACCACAGTAAGAACTACTTACTTATGCTTTCTGCCTTAAAGGGATGATATGACACGGCTGAAAGGAATATTGTGGTTTATTTTATGTAACTATTGATAATTTATGTGATGCAAGAGACAGCCTATCTTCTATTCTAAGATTCATTATTGTTTGTAATGATCAAAAAGCAGATAAAATAAGGTAATTGTATTAACTTCAGGTATAGTCACAAAGCCGAAGTGTAACTTCACATTTTTTTATTGAAGTGTAAACATTTTATTCTGCCAATAGAAAATGTAACAAATAACCAGCAAACACTTGAATATGTTTCCATTCTTGAACTTATTATTTGGTGTCCCCCAATGTAACCAAAAAATAAACCACTTTTTTAAGGAACTTTTTAAGGCAAGGCTGTGCAACGATAAACACCTATGTGCGTGCGTGCGTGCGTGCGTGCGGCGCTGCCAGTGCTCGTGCATGTTCGAACTTTGATAGAGGAGCCGCCAGAAAGATAAGAGGCCCCACTGCTCTTTTAAAAGCACGTTTAGGTGCCCATCCTTATAAAGCATGTTCATATCGCAATGACAATAAAATATATAAAATCCCTGCTTTCAAAATTTCTCAAACTGCAATGCTAACTCTGAAACATGGCATTAACTTACCTCTCTTTGTGATGCCTTTACAGGTGTCTTACGAAATTGGATGTTGTCCCACAAAAAGTTTCCTTTTAATGGCACTGTCGATAAATTATCCATGGTTTCCATCCATTTTCTTCCGCTTATCCGGGGCCGGGTCGCGGGGGCAGCAGTCTAAGCAGGGATGCTCAGACTTCCCTCTCCCTAGACACTTCCTCCAGCTCTTCCGGGGGGACACCGAGGCGTTCCCAGGCCAGCCGGGAGACATAGTCCCTCCAGCGTGTCCTAGGTCTTCCCCGGGGTCTCCTCCCGGTGGGACATGCCCGGAACACCTTTCCTGGAAGGCGTCCAGGGGGCATCCGGAAAAGATGCCCGAGCCACCTCAGCTGGCCCCTCTCGATGTGGAGGAGCAGCGGATCTACTCTGAGCTCCTCCCGAGTGACCGAGCTTCTCACCTTATCTCTAAGGGATCGCCCAGCCACCCTGCGGAGAAAGCTCATTTCGGCCGCCTGTATCCGGGATCTTGTCCTTTCGGTCATGACCCACAACTCATGACCATAGGTGAGAGTAGGAACGTAGATTGACCGGTAAATCGAGAGCTTCGCCTTGCGGCTCAGCTCCTTCTTCACCACGACAGACCGGTACAGCGACCACATTACTGCAGAAGCTGCACCGATCCGTCTGTCAATCTCCCGTTCCATCCTTCCCTCACTCGTGAACAAGACCCCCAGATACTTGAACTCCTCCACTTGAGGCAGGAACTCTCCACCTACCTGAAGTGGGCAAGCCATGGTTTGTAAAACCTAATTGTATTATGCGCTGTTCGCTGACATCGTGCCTGATGAATGACTGTGATCGTCTCTGGTTCGCGACGCGGTGGAATCGTTCATTTCAACTGGTTCTTTCTTTTTAGTGAACCAGTCGAACCAGTTCAGCTGAATCATTCGCGTTTAGCGTCTCCGGTAAACACTTAATATAATCCACAAATTAATTTAGTTATTCACTTTCTGGCGTGCATGACAGTCCCACGGACTTGAACCAAATCGAGAGTCCACAACAGTTTTCGGATCATTCGTTTTCGAATCACACGAATATTTATCTATCAATGTTTTGTTTTGAAGAAGAGAATAAAACATATATTGCTGGACTCGGACGAGACCGACTAGAACATTTTTGACCAATGACCGAGTCCGAGACAAGTCCGAGTGTAAATACCAACGAGTCCAAGACAAGTACGAGACCATTAAAAAACTACAACACTAATATCTACTACAATTCTTTCTTTAATTTGATTATCACTAGTACTATCCTAATTTTAAAAGGGTTTACACATATTATTAAATCCTAAAGATGATGGTTACAAAGGTTCTGTTTTTTTCTTTTAATTTGAAATTCTTTTCCATTTTAAATTGTCTTACAATACACTACACTCTTTATAGCCTAATGAAAGATTACATATAAATAATTTATGAAAATGTGTTATTTCTATTGAGTGCTTGTTTGTTCTTCTGCAGGTTCTGGTTCATAAAAGCATCAGGGAATGAGCCAGATAACACAGGTGGAGATGAATCTTCACCTGGAGAGGACTGTGCTTGTCTGGGATATGAGGATGTCTTTTTAAACTCTTGGTTTGATGCAAGTTGTGAAACCAAGAAAATGTTCATCTGTGAGAAAATAAATAGTATTTTTCTGCAGTGATGAAAAGTAAAAGAGATCCAATGACTAATTATCAGTTGTGAATCTGTTTCCAGACAACCTTTCATTGATTTCTTCACAATGCTTTGAAAACACGTCTAATGTTAGGATTCGCATATCCATATATACTGTCCACTTAAACCCGTATAATTCTGTGTATTTTCTCTCACTATGATTTATACCAAGATGCCTATTGTTTCTAATGTATTTATATGAAAGGCAATTTTACAAATTGAAATAAAAAAGCCCACAACATACTGTGTGTTGTCTCATTTATTGATCATTTAATAATCAAATTATTTCCACAGTGATTTGACAATTTCAATAATAAACAGTGACACAATAACCACCTAAACAGACTTCAGGAACAAGACAACTGCAAAGGCAGCATTCATTGGGTCAACTCACACTTCAATTTGACTCAATATGTGTGCAAAATTAAAAATAAGTGAAAAAAATTGACAAACTTGTAAAGTTTTTCAGCTGCACCTGCAAGGCTTTCCATTCAATAATAAGGGCACAGAATCAGGGTTCTGTCAGTCTGTCAGGTCCTATTGCTGGCACCTCTTTTTGACACCTGAGGGCGCCATAGTGAGTGAAAAACTTATGAGTGAAAGTTACACTATATTATTGACAAAAATTTGATAGTTAACTATAATAATAAAAAATGAACATTTGTGCAGTTTTATCAAGCACAATTGGCACTAATATATTGCTGGCAGTGTCTCTAAACTGACTGTCACAATGCTGGTCAGGAGTTCTCATTTCTTATCATCTAAAACAATTATATACACTGTAGAATAAGTTATGTCTCTCTTTCTTCCTCATTTAATGATTCACAATGCCAACCAACGGTTTTGAAGTTGGATAGTTATTATGGCAACAATCCCAGAGTTACATTAATCATTACGAATATGCTGATTTTAAAAATACACCGGCAAACAGAGAAACACAATTGCTCTCCAGGGTGCACCAATGGTGTCAGCGCATTACACTTTTCTGACTTAAACAATGTTGTTACATATCCTTGCATTTTTTTAAGTGGGCATACAGAAATCCTTGAACTTTTCTAGTGGGTGTACGGCAAATTCATGCGTATCACGTAGACTACACCACTGGTTCATTGCCCTGCTGAAAAAATGATAGAACTCTGCTCGAATCACAGAAGATGCAAATAGGAATCTATAGAACCCTCATTAATGCCCAAGACATTTAAACTTTTGAAATAGAAAAATTTGTTGTTCACAATGGTATTTTAATGGAAACCCATAAAATAGACTTTTTCAGGTTGGGTTTATGTAGAAACCTTGTACCTGTAGACTTTATAGCTGTTTTCACATAGATCACAAATTTAGTTCAGCCCAAAACTCCAATTTACTCAACCTCAGGCCATCCGAGATGTAGGTGACAAAACCAGGAAGTCCCCTCATTGGCTATTGAAATCTCGCTCGCAATTAATCTTTCAATATGCTCTTGATATCACATATAGACACATTATCTATGTCATGTTGTCCTGCCATTAAAACTAAAGCATGATTTATTTGAATAAAGTTTACACAAGAAAGCAAACTTACTAAGATACAACCGTTTAGATAAATGTCATTGTTTTAAAGCCCTGTAGTCACACAAAAAACATTGGAAGGTTTTGATGATTTATGTGCAGGCCTACTGAAAAAACACACTTATATTGAACATCTGCTTTTTAAATAATATCTATTTACTTGCTCTGTCAAGACTAAGGAAGAATTGTGTCGCAAATATATCGGCTATACCTTCTTCTCGCTGCTGCTCCTTTTCCAATCCGGGGGGACGAACCGTAAATGCCAAAATGAAAAGTTTTTTTTTTTGTATAAAAACAAATAAAAAAGATATGACTGCCAAATTAAAACTGCAATTAAATGTGCATATTAGAAATATTTTTGATATTTTAAATGATATTATATTGGGATTGTGGTATGCTAGTGCTACCTGTGTCATATTTCAGAGCATCGGCGCCCCCTGGTGCAAAGAGAGGTATTTACCAAAGCAACTAGAAGGGTGGTTGATGGAAGGGATACATCTACGGCTCGGAAGTGGTGCAAAAAGTGGTGCATGGCCAGTGGAGGTAGCTGCACCCCTTCTAGTCAAAACCCACTGAAGGGAAGCCTGCAACATTTAGACAACAAGTCATAACGGCTGATGCCAGATACTTGTTTTTTAATGTTACGGGTTCTCTGATTGGAAGGAACTTATTATAGACCCTCCCATCTCCCTATAATAAGAGAATCTCTGGAGTTTAACCACAGACGTTAAAGAAAACAGTTTGCCAGTTGCCCAATCATACTAACTAAACATCCTTGTTATTTTATTTGTTTTAAAAACATTAAAACAAAAAATAATCATTGAAACATTTGTGTTTTAAGATGGTCTTCTCTCCCTTTTGTGAACTTTCCCTTTTAAATGCATCGCTTTATTAAATCATTAACAATTTTGAGTCAGGTTAATTTGTTTGTTATGTTAACATAATTTGCAATCAAAATAAGATTTCAAATGTAGATTTTTTGTGTGTGTTTTGTATTTGGGTGTATTTGAACGGGTGTGTGCGTGTCTGTGTTCTGTGTTTTCACCTTTTTTGTTTTTACATGTTAAAGTCAAAAGCAAATTTAAGTAAAACTATCTCTCTTTGTCACATGCCTTTTTCTTGTCTGACAAGTCAGTCACCTTTCATTTCAATGTGTAAATAAACAAAGTTTTAAAATGTACTATTTTTAAATTATCACCCTTAATATATGAAAACTGTTTTTCTATCGGAGTAAGTCAAACTGTGAAATAAAAGCATATTTGTGAGACTTCACAACAATATTAAAGTATCTGGATCAGTACAATATTAAAGCGGTTCCAGATCAACAATGACGCTACAAACTGTTCCCTCACACAGCTAATATTAGAACAAAAACAAGAACATATCTTGGTTCTAACAATCAGTAAAACTAATTTACTCACATACTGAATCGAATCAATGCAACCTCATCGGGGGTGATTTTAAGACGATCTTTCTCTTCAACGTCTCTCTGCTGGAAAGTATTTCTATAGATATCTGTGAGCATCTCTGCTAAAAGCCTTAGTACCAGAGGTCATAATGTGTCTAACGTGCTGGAAAGTCTTAATAGTCTTTATAATATCAGTGTAGGTCCTAGCTCCTGCCTGACTTTTATCCTTCTTTTATACTTAAAATCCACATACCTTTTATTTTATGTAATAAATGTGACATCTCTCTTTCTACAGTCTTTGGCCGTACGATCTCTTCCCTGTGTCAACATGAAAACAACATCTTTTTGTACTGTGGTGGCCACCGTCCGAGCGATTTGTTGCAAATCTATAATACAACTCTAGTGGGCGCTGTAAACAAAAAACTGCGCCTTTAATATGCTGATGAACTAATGCTGATCCTTATGTTACCGGGCCCAGAGGAGGGCCAATAGAACAGACTACGACACCGGGGACAAAAGTTCACCAGAAGACCCCCCAAGGACAGATACCCTCACACAGGCTGGTCCCTGAAACAAAACCACAAATGATAAAAAAGGACACTTTTGGGATTACACAAAACTCTGGTTGATATAAAATGGTGGTTGGCATATACTTAAATCAAGTGTTACATTTACAGAACCAAACCAAACAAACACAAAAGTAAATGAATACAATACAATACAAAAGAAAATGCTACAAAAATAAATCGTAAGCAAAAGTGAAGGACTTAAACACAACGACCAGTCAAAAACAGACCATCAATATACATATATACATATCAAGGAAATTTCTGTCAAATAAATAAGAAAAGAATATATATATAATGACCCCCATAAACATTTATAATGCAAATTAGAAAAATATCAAATCTCCTTGTACACACAATCAACATAAATAATACAGCCTATCACCTTACAATTCAGCATAATTATACTCAGTCAATCGCCGACCACCAGCGTTTTTTACTCATTTAAATCATGCCCACAACCTGTACCTGTCCAATAATCTCATGTGTAGACAAATTCAGAGCGTTACATTCTCGAATGCTTTTCTGCTAGTTGCAGTGTTCTTAGACACCTCTACCGCAAATCCACAGCATATATACTCACATACTTAAAATAAAACATGGTTTCTTTTATTACACCAATAATCTACTAACATCCTTATAAATACACACATCCCACACTCGCACACACACACATCTGTAATTATCCGTGTGAATGTAAACCTTCAACATGATACCCTCACCATTGTAAGGCAAAACACGTAGCTTCTACATTAACGTCGCTGGCCACTTGTGTGCTTTGAGGGCTTTGAGTCACGGAGTTAGATTCCTATAATTAATAATGAAAGAAAGCTATCAAATAAAAAGTTCTCTCAACACAAACATCTCTACACTCATACCTCACTATGCCGCGTCCGGGCTCTGACAAAAAGGAACAGGAGGTCACATCCATCATACTATGTAGACCTATATATAGTTTCAACTCATTTTAAGCTCCGCCCCAAACACCTTTACAGCTCACATGGTCAGACTTACAATTGGAGAAGTTTGGACTTGGGCATCTTCCGTCTATTGTGATAGATACAGTACAAAATTATCCATTTTAAATGTGACTTCTTTGTTTTCCTTTAACAGTAAACAAGTGCTCCGATCAACAAAATGGATCAAATCTATCAAAATTTTAATACCATACGTCCAACAGCTGAATCAAAAGGTAAATGCTCTTAAGTCATGAGTAAGATTGACATGCATAGAATGAAAATACTGCATATTTCCATTTTATTTTTGTCATATGACGGAACACATGAGGAAGAATATTTGTAATGGAAAACAGCAGAAGAAAATGATGATTTGTTGTACACAAGGGATTCAGAAATGATTGGTTTGGGATTCTTTATGACATTATTCTCTAACCGCAGGTATCCAAAGTCAAACACGAGAAAGAGAGAGAAACGTCTCTCCATGGAGCACCAAAGTTCTTCTGACACTTCTCACCGTCTCTCTTGTGGTTGCTCTTTGTGGTCTTTGTGTTTTAGGGATTCTGTGTGAGTACAACTGATGTTGATGTTGACTCAGTTTGCATTGCCTTTAATTTTAATATTAATGCTGTTTTGGCTTTAATCAGATGCCAACGTTTCAATGCAGGCATCGACCCAAAAGAATCACAGCACAAGTTGAGAGAAGTTTGATATTTTATTTCATGCATTCAGCACATCACAAACATCTTTTAGATTTAACGGTTGAGTTGCATCAGATTCAGACGCATAAAATGGCCCACAGGCTTAGAAAGAATTTGTGATGTTTTTCTTATTACAAGTTTTTCTAAAGTTCATTTCTTCTTTTTCACCATCAACGCGGCAGTCACAGAGAGGAAGTGTCATGAAATGAATGCCACGTACAGCACAATCCAAAAATGGCTTTTATTTAGTCAAGGTGAGTTTTTAACTTCCAGGTTTTTAACTTCCATGTCCTCATTTCATTATTTCTGAGTTATGACGTAAAAAAATGATGTTTTTCTGGTTCGTTTTGTTTCAGAGATGTCTAACTGTAATTTGAGTTTGGCGGTTTCTGATGAAAAAGTGTATCTCTTCAGCGGAGTTAAACAAAACTGGTCAAAGAGTCGTGACGTGTGTCTTTCAAAAGGAGCTGACCTGGTCACCATCACCAGCTACAAAGAACAGGTTCATCTGAGAAACTGACAACAAACAGGATGATGCTCTATGATGTTTCAGGCGATATTACGTTAAAAAGTAAAAATATTCTTAACATGTGTTTTCTGTCAGGTGTTTCTCGCGTCCCACGTTAAAGAGCCTCTCTGGATCGGTCTTAATGATCTGGACACTGAGGGCCGGTGGGTTTGGGTTAATAACCAAACTCTGAATGAAACAGGAGTACAGTAAGAACCCGCTCTGCATTCTGAATATTAATATAACTACAGATGAGTTATCTACATACATCATTGTTTACACATCTGGATGTATCTGTTCATGTAAGTATGATTTAAAGCATGTTTCTCCTTTGGAAGGTTCTGGCACAAGAGGAATTCTTCAAGTGAACCAGATAACTGGAAAGTTGAGGATCCATTAGGAGAGAACTGTGTTTGTCTGGGAGGTTTGAATGGTGAACCACCAAACATTTGGTTTGATTTGTCCTGCAGACATGAGTTAAAGTTTATCTGTGAAAAGAAATATACATCCTTATTCACTGATGACGAGTGAAAGTGAACCATATTTGTATAAAGCACCTCAGAGGTTCCTTCAGTAAAGCTCTTTAATCGTCTGCTTTCAAGAAAATTGTAAAATATCAATCCTTACGATAACAATATTGATCGGTCACTTGCATAATTGAACCTTTAAACATATTTTATTCTAGTGTAAAAACGGATGAGAAAAAATATGTCTGTTATTTTATTTAACCACTTATAGCTCTCAATTTGGATTGTTGAATGTAAACCCGTTAATCCCATAATAAACTGAGAATCAACTGTATTTATCATTGAGTCCTAATCCATATCTTGTCAATGATCATCAAAGTGGCGAAAAAATGAAATGTTATATTCTCAAGTGTGTAAAGATATTTCACAACTCTCCTGCTGTCCCCGGCTGAATGATAAGAATAGGTTGAGCTATTAATGAAATAAATTGAATATGTTCCGGTTTCCCAGACAGAGATTAGTTGAAACCAGGACTAGGCCGTAGCTAAATAATGGGATATTTAAGTTGTTTTTTACAACATACTTTACAAAAAACATTACTGAGAGCAACAACTGCACTGATATAGTTTAAGATACATGTTTGTCAATGCAAGTTTTCCTCTAACATTTAAATTAGGACCTTAATCAAGCATTATAAACTTTTGCTTTATAACATAAAGAATAATTTTGACACATTGTTACTTGTTACTCTTAACTGAAGGCAGGTACACAAGGAAAAAGCTATTTCTAAAGTACTTATGTATTAGAGGTAAATGAACCGTGTTTGTTGCTTGTGAGCTGTCACACTATCAAAACATTAATGGTCAATAGGACGTATAATTGACATCGTATTGGTTTGATCTTTAGTTATAAAATACCAAAGAGCATAAAATAAAAGATAAAAACAAAGCCTATGTCAGAAGTCCGTCAGGCTTGTTGTCTTACCATTTTAAATGGAACATAAAAAGTTAAAAAATAAGACAAAACTTTTCATTTAAGTTTTCAGTTCTCAGCTATTTCTGTGCTTTACAAACCTACAAATTTTAAAAAAAAAGACATCTGCACAACAGATTTAGTTTTTTCATGCGCTGACACTAAATATTTCCTGTTCAACATCTACATAGACGTCATCATTACACACAGATCTTAAACTAACACACAACCCTTTCCCTTCTTATCTGATCAAATGTTTTATGAGATTCTACAATTTGTGAAGCTCTGAGTGAGTTTGTAGATTCATTACTTTGTGTGAAACTAATAACCGGTTGTGAGCTCAGTAGTGTCGTAAAATGACATCAATTGAAGAAGAACGCTCAGACTTCATACTGTCTTCAGATGACAAATGTTCTCTCTGCAAATGTGAGTTATAACTTTTTCACAGAAAGTTTTATTTTCATAGACGTTTTGCAAAGAGAAAACTAAGAATTCAATCACTAAACATCTGATTAGAAATTATTTTAAAATGTAAAAGAAGTCAGATGACAATTAAAGATACTGTAGGTATGGTCTGTGAATGAGATGAAAACAAAATAAGAGTTCACATCACAGTCTCTCAACATACTGTTTTATCGGTCTATCATTATGCCTGATTGATATATATATTACATTTTCCAAATTATTTTTGTATCTTTATAAGATCTTAGTAAAAAGCAAACATAAGCAGCTGGGTCTGTCCTGATGCAAATATTTGCATTTTAGAAATCACCTGAAGTGTTATTACACCATCAGTTAGATGTTTAATCAAATATCAATCATAGAATCATGAATATCATTGCATTTCTATCCTCAGGTCATAATGGAGTCAATATTTGTGACAGAATTCAACTTCTGCTGCTGTTTCTGGGGGTCTCGCTGTCATTTTTTCTTGGAAGTCTGTCTGCTCTGAAAATGGATTGTAAGTATCTCTATGGAAAACTTCACAAATAATAGCATGCCAACAAAATAAAAACACCAATCAA
Organism: Triplophysa bombifrons; assembly: GCA_029783895.1. NCBI lineage: Eukaryota > Metazoa > Chordata > Actinopteri > Cypriniformes > Nemacheilidae > Triplophysa > Triplophysa bombifrons. Next base: position 20,319,940 of record CM056469.1, read on the forward strand.
TATATACATGACATGTGATCCCCTGTCAACCTATCAAACGATGTTTCATTTTCTTCTCCTGTTTTTTTTCAGGGTCTTGTTCATCTGACAGGCAGCTGATGGGAAACACCAGCAGAAATAAAGATTATCTTTCCTCTGGTCAAAGTGAGAATTCTACTTTCAAGCTGTTATATATCCACGCTGTTCCTACTGTACGTCACATTAGCGCTTTAAAACAAGTCTAACAAACATAATCTCCCAAAACTGTCAGGAATCCAAAATCCATTGAGCCTTTCATTCCAACATGAGATATGAGATAGTTCATGCTCACTAACTTAAACACCTTGCTTAATACAAAAAATAAGTTATAAAGACAATACTTCTCTTAATGTTCTGCTTTAGAGTTGATCAAATCTCACCCCTGTCAACTTTCTATGGACGGCTGGACAGCACATGACAGAAACTGTTATTTCTTCTCGTCTGAAAAGCAGACATGGTTTGAGAGCCGTCGGTCATGTGAAGATTTAGACGCTCACCTGATCACAATAAATGAGGAAAAAGAACATGTGAGTCAAACACATTTTTTATTGAATTTTTACATTTTTTTTTTAATTAATTAAAGCATTTGTAAATGTGTTCATTAATGATTATAAAGTAATTTACAAATGCACAACAAAGCAGTTATAACTTCATTCACAAATTCAAGGGACACTTTCATGATTTTCTAACATTTTATAACTCTTAACATTTATAAATTAGATGTTTGAAGTTGGGAATGAATACTTCAGAGGCCTCCACTTTTCTTTAACGTGCACTTTCATGGGATGTCAATACTTCTAAATATATGATTCACATCAGGGATGCAGCCTTTCGAGCGAGCATTCTGTTTCTACAATAAATAATAAATAAATGTTCTCTGGTTTTGATTAACTATCGGAAGTAATTAAATCATTAATAAAACTTCATACACAAACAAGTTTACGATTACCTTTGTTCATTTAGTGCTAAAAAGTGATCAATTGTCTGATGAGTTTATCTTGGTAAGCAAGAAAAACTGTTTTGGATAAGCATCATGATCTGAAGACATTCTGGAGGGCACCGTGAAACATTCAGAATCAAATCGATTAAGCAACATGGTTTGAAAAGTGACATAAGATATGAACTATACAATAATAAGAAAATCCAACATAACTCCCTACATTCTTTCCTCTGACAGCCTGTTTTGAAAACGATATCAAGATAATAATGAATCTGCTTTCGAGTCAAAGAAAAATAAATATTTACATTTATTAAGCATTTATAACATGTGAGTTAAAATGGCTCACTATTTGGCAGGTATTTCGTTAGAATCCCCTTTTTTATTTGTGCAGTTATAACTCCATTATAATACATTTGTAAATGATTCATTAATCATTAATGAACACATTTATAAATGCTTTATCAAGGGAACCTTGATGTAAAGTTTTACCAAATTATGCTTTACATGTGTTTTCTGTCAGGTGTTTATTGCGTCTCACATTAATGAGTCTTTCTGGATCGGTCTTAATGATCTGGACACTGAGGGCCGGTGGGTTTGGGTTAATAACCAAACTCTGAATGAAACAGGAGTAGAGTAAGAACCCGCTCTAAATTCTGAATATTAATATAACTACAGATGAGTTATCTACATACATAATTGATAACAAACCTGGAAGGATCTGTTCATGTAAGTATGATTTAAAGCATGTTTCTCCTTTGGAAGGTTCTGGCACAAGAGGAATTCTTCAAGTGAACCAGACAACTGGAAAGGTCAGGATCCTTTAGGAGAGAACTGTGTTTGTCTGGGAGATGTTCTTAAACCACCAAACATTTGGTTTGATTTGTCCTGCAGACATGAGTTAAAGTTTATCTGTGAAAAGAAAAATACATCCTTATTCACTGATGACGAGTGAAAATGAACCATTTGTATAAAGCACCTCACAGAAGTTCCTTCAGTAAAGCTCTTTAATCGTCTGCTTTTAGGAGAATTGTAAAATATCAATCCTTACGATAACAATATTGATTGGTCACTTGCATAATTGAACCTTTAAACATATTTTATTCTATTGTAAAAACGGATGAGAAAAAATATGTCTGTTATTTTATTTAACCACTTATAGCTCTCAATTTGGATTGTTGAATGTAAACCCGTTAATCCCATAATAAACTGAGAATCAACTGTATTTATCATTGAGTCCTAATCCATATCTTGTCAATGATCATCAAAGTGGCGAAAAAATGAAATGTTATATTCTCAAGTGTGTAAAGATATTTCACAGCTCTCCTGTTGCCCCCCGCTGAATGATAAGAATAGGCCGTAGCTAAATAATGGGATATTTCAGTCATTTTTTAAAACATACTTTACAAGAAACATTACTGAGTGCAACAATTGCACTGATATTTTAAGATACATGTATGTCAATGCAAGTTTTCCTCCAACATTTAAATTAGTCTGGGACTAGTCTTAAGCCCTGTTTGTGAAACTACACTTAAACTGTGTTTAAAACATTAATATTGTTCAACGTGTCCAGTGTGAACAGAACAAATGGATTCATAAATAACACGATGATCAATGTGAAGTATATACTGTATACATAAATAAACTGATTAAAATACTTCTGTAAATGTGGCAACGCATTTCTGAAATTGGTTTATGAAACTAATTATTCTATTTAACAGATTTAAGAAATATCCTCTTGTGATTTATAAAGACAGACTGTGGTTTGTGGTTTATTTTCAGGAAACTTCTGATTAAAAACTTTCAGAGAAAACATCCCTCCTCTGATCTGTTTCATCGTGTGTCCTCCTTTATATCTCCTCTCTTAAAAGTCTATCATAAATAAGTCTATAATAAAAAGAATGCACTGAAAAGCAGTAGTGTACAACAAAAATGTATTTTTTACCTGAATTAAGCATCTGTCGTTGTAAACTTTATTACATTTTAAAGAATTATTTTTACTTTTACTAAGTTACTTTTAACAACAAGCACACAAGGAAAAACCTCATTTAAAGTACTTATGTATTAAAGGTAAATGAACCGTGTTTCTTGTTTGTGATCCGTCACACTATCAAAACATTTACATTTACATTTAGTCATTCAGCAGACGCTTTTATCCAAAGCGACTTACAAGTTGGGTAAACAATGGAAGGAATTGGGTCAAACATTAGGACAACAAAAAGCATAAGAGCAATAAAAACATGTCTCACAAAGCCTACTACAGAACCAAGTTTAGTTTATCTAAGCATGCCTTTATTTTTTTATTAGATATTGTAGAAAAGATATAGAAATCAGAAATGATCATGCAGGTGCAGACGGAAGAGATGTGTTTTCAGCCGATTCTTAAAGATGGCGACAGAATCTGCTGATCTTGTATTAGCAGGCAGATCATTCCACAAATGTGGAACATTAAATGTCAATACACAATGTACTGTAGGTTTGAGCTTATAGTTATAGCTTTAAGTTATAAGAGCATTAAAAATAATAACAAAGATGTGATAAAAAATAACCTATGACAGAAGTCCGTCATGCTTGCTGTCTTATCGTTTTACGTGGAACATAAAAAGGTTGAAAAATAAGACAATACTTTTATTTTAAGTTTACAAAACTACAAATGTTAAAAAGACATCTGCTGTACACCACAGGTTTAGTTTTACGCTGATACTAAATGTTTCCTGCTCAACCTCCACATTTCATATTACACACAGATCCTTAACTAACACACATCCCTTTCCCTTCTTATCTGATGAAATGTTTGTCAGATTATTACGTTTGTGAAGCTCTGAGTGAGTTTGTAGATTCATTACTTTGTGTGAAACTAATAACAGGTTTTGTCTGCATTGCCATTCCCCACGTTGGAGGTATGGAACTGTTCTGAGCCCCACCTGTCCCCAATCGCCCCAACAAATGGTAATAAACTTTGTCCACTGTCTCTCTACATGTTCTACCAGTCAATAGTCGCCCGTTTCCTCTTTTATGCGGTGGTGTGCTGATGCTCTGCTGTGAAAGTGGGTGATGTCAGCAGACTGAACAAACTCCTCAAGAAGGCAAGGTCTGTCATTGGAGAGGGTCTGGTTCTTCTGGAGGTGGTTGCTGAAACAAGAATGATGTCCAAACTTTCGCCATCGTGGAAAACGCTTCTCACCCTCTTGTAATTGAGTCATTTCAGCTGCAGAATGATTCCACCCCGGTGCATCAGTGAACGCTATCGGAGGTCTTTTGTGCCTTCAGCAATGAAGCTGTTTAACACATCCCTCAAAAGCAGAGGCACCATTGACCTCCTGTTGGACTAGTGGGACACACCTCATTCCCATTGCACCTGTGAATAAAAACTTCATTGGCAGCCTTCTTTTTTATCTCAACTGGATTTATACTGTGTGTATCCTATTCAGTTGTGTGAGGCCGGTATCGATTGTACTGATTTGCACGAGTACTAAGACCAGCGACGATTCAGTGATGCTCGTTTGGGTTTATAAATATTTTCTTTCTTTCTGATTCTGGCATCTCAGAAGGTACCAGAGATTTGATTGCTGCGTGTCTGCAGTCCAGAGTCAAGTCCGGAGCACAAAATGGCATATTGAAACCACACAGCGATGCCTGGTTTCACTTTGATAAACCTGACGAAAATACAGTGCCAAACAAATCTACTACAAGTATGATTCGTTATCATCTTACACTCTGTCTACACCGCACGCGAGCGCCACATATGAAGGAATTTCATGATACATCTTTAACGTTTCTGATCATTATTCACTATGTATTGATGTTGGGTTGTGTTTATGAAATCTCGTCAACTTTCCAGCCCCGTCACTATGACAACAATCTTGTTTGCTGATCCACCACAATGAGCAAGACGAGAGAAGAAGGGGAAACAGGTTATGATTGCCATGACGTAATTGTGATAAGAATTGATATGCATCAGAATGAATAAACTGCTCATTTCTGTTTCACAGTGATTTCTCTGCTGATTTCACAGGGAATATATAAAGGAAGAGTTTGGTTCCAAGATGAGATAACTCCTTTTTAGATAAAAGAGTAGTTTATTATGTTATCATGATTTTATTGTGTTTTTGTGTTAGTAAACTGTATTTTTTTATTATTACGACGGTTTTGTCATTAGCAACCTGCTGGTAACTTGCAGGAGACCCTGAGTGGCACACGAGAGCAGCACAATACTGCCCACCGCAGGACAAACTGTGTAAGTGCAGGTCACTGGTTCATCAGGATATTTTTTTATCTAGCATTCTGTATTCTTGAAAGCACACAAGCACAAATGACTCATGCAGAATAGATAATCGCTATGATGTGATGTCATTATCAAGCTAAAATCGTTTTTAACTATTGTTTAAATGTGTTCATCTTTGAAAATGTCTGTCAGCTTCCGTATACAAAACATCTGGCATATTTATGGTGCTCATGTGATGTAATTCTTTAATAATCATCGAACCTAAAACGTTTGGAACATGAAAGGCTGATTCATGGTTGTTCAAAAATGTCTCTTTTAAGATGAACCACTTTTATCGTTCACTGAACTCATCATTTGGTGTCTGAACGTAAAACTGTTTCCTGACCCTCAGATCAACGTGACTGTGATCACTTATATCATTGTCTCTCTCACCTACAGCAATTTCAGGAAGGTTTTGACGGGTTTCGAGCTGTTGACGGTATGACTCGCGTTTGTTGATGGATATTTTGGTGTCTCTGTGATTCCAGCTTTGTTAATGATATAGTAACGTAAAAACATATTATAAATGATAGCCAACGTGCAGTAGTGAGATTCTGCTCTCTGTTCTTCATCCATCCATGAACCAGATGGCCTTTACTGCTTTCAAGAAGAAATTCCCATCATGCCCCTGTGAACCAAAAGTGACCTCAGATTGACACATTGTTGACATCTCTACTTATACTTTAATGACGGACACATTTCTGACATTTCAGAGATTTAATGTCCCTTTATCACTTTAATTCCGAAATATAATGAATTACATTAAAAGACGTATTAGTGTTTACATTCTCTCTGTATTTATCAATAATGTTTTTCTGATCCTCAGCCTTCGGGCCTTTCTCCAAATTACATTTGTCATTGGTCTTTGAAGACCTTCAGCCTCTACTGCAAATGAATTATCATACATAGTGTGGTTTACAGAAAAGTATCACACTTGTTTTTCCAAAATTACTTGAACTGTAGCAGTTTCTACAGTTAAAAAAAATATCATTAATTAATACGACTACATCAGCATTTTAGTGATTAGAGTATCACCCAGCCCCACAGACAGTACACAAAATCTCATGACGATGTCATCAAGTAATGTTGACTTAATGTTGCTCATCAGCTCAATTCAGATGTGACAGCAGCTTGTTTTCTGTGACCTGCCAGTGTTATTACTGTCATTGTTTTGTCTGTTTTATGGTTAGAACTCTTAAACATGTTGGTTTCGTAGAGTTTGTCTACTTTCTAACACAAGTGCATATGTAAACAGTTTCCACTAGTAAAATTCTTGTCTGAAAAACCTTTCCGTTGCATGATTAGCCATTCAAAGCACTTCATAAGAACTGGAGTGCAACTGGACGGTAGTCTTTGAAGCAGGATGGAGGTGACTTCTTTGGGACTGGAGTGATGGAAGTAGTTCTGCTGATGGCGGACACTTCGTGCTTTTCATATTGTCCTGAACCTGTGGCAGACCAAGGGATTGTTCTGTCTTTATTACTGCTAATGTGAAGGTGAATGTTACAGAATAAACACTCAAAACACGTCATATATAAACGTGCCCACCTGATTTAGAGCAACTTCAGCGCCTGATCTAAGCGGCTGGTCTCGTTTTGCTCTCAGGGTACTTTCATAGCACATGTGTTTAAAGTGCCGACAATTTTCCTCACCAGAATGGATTGCTTTTGTCAGGCGGCAGAAAGTTCTTGCGGCTCCGCATTAAGTCTAACAAGTTTTGTATAAATTACATCGCATTTATATTTGCATGTCCAACTCAAATTTATGATGTTCATCCCGCCTTTAAACCTATTTGAAAAAGGAAGTACCACAATTATTTTGTGTTGGGACTACATAAATGTGATTTACAGCACTCTCATACAAAGGCGTGAGCAGTTCGAATGTTTGTTTGACGGCAGGGGACCAATGAAGGGAGGAAATCACTCCACTGTGTGTCACCCCTTGTGAATGTAACATGTGAAAGAAAATTCATATTTACAGCAAAAAAAAATGTAAATAAGAACATAAACATCTATGACTATGAACTCCTATAATAAAAAATGCCTTACCAGATCTTATTTCTAGACATTAACATGATCAAGATATTCAGGCACAAGGGCTTATTATTTTATTTAAATGAGACAGTAGAGGTAGATTTTTGTGCAAAACAACAACTAAAGTTAGTAACTGACTGGAGGGTTGGTGCGAATGAATAATTAACACTCAAAACCCTCAGAAATGATTTGGGGTTTGAGGTCACAGGATTGGTAGGCAGTGGCAAGTATCAGCTACCATGTGCTGTTATGCATTTTTCTCATTGACTGTAGTTGATCTTCTTTTTATTGTAAACATGAATCTACATAAATGAAGGAAAACACATCACCTTGTTGTTTAATTGAGTTTGTTTGATTGTTTGGGATGTGACGTGTATAAACTGTGAATGCTGCGAATGAGTTTATGGAATTTCTCAATTCTAAACATCACAAGCCTACATTCATTTCTTGTCATCTGACGTGTAACATGTATACATCCTGTTTTATTTCTTGTGTACTGTGAGAAGGCTAATATTAAAGTACTAATAATAATAATCTGTGACTTTCCTGTTCTCATCACAGAAGGCAAGTGCTCTACTGGTCAGATTAACAAAATGGATGCAATCTATGAAAATTGCGAAAGGCAAATCTACTCAACACAATGGTAAGACTGAAATACATCAGAATGAATATATTGAACACTTCTGTTTCAATTTTATCCCTGAGATTTAAAGAGGTCTCTGCAGATTGGGCAAGAATATAACTGGAGTTTCTTAGTGGAGCAATCATGAAAAAAATAGATTCCAGCATTAGACTCCATTAGTCTTTAGTGTTTGGGTTTCCAGATTGAAGTTTATGTAATTGTGGTCACAACTTTCTGTAGCACCTTTTTTAAGATTGTATGATCCGAATACAGTATGCTCCATGCTTTGGCATGAGAAAACTCCTTTATAAAAACGGATTGAAAACGTCAACATTAAAGTGAGACCTGCTAAAAATATGCTAAAGAGGCATTTTTGTTTCAAATTGTTCAAATCTACAATCGGTTATTCAGTAGAACTAAGTTCATTAAAATTTAACCAGTAAAACATCTTACGACATGTTATTCTGTTATTCTAAAAAAATATTACGACTTAATGTTATCACGTTGTTTTGTGTATTCGGTTTCGTTATTTTGATATTGTGATTTTTGTGTGTGTAGTGTTAAAGAAAACAAGAAATGCATTTTCCATGTTCATGAGTTCATGTTAATGGCTGTCTTCTTTTAACTCTCCCTGTACAGGTCATGGAAAAAAGCTTTGAGAAACTTACATCCAGGTACAACAGAATTAAAGAATGGCTGACTTTTAAGGATTCTGAGTGTTAACAGTTTGACTTTCATGCAGACTAATACACGTTTAGACAAAATGTGCGATATATTTCTACATACCAAATGAAGAACAAACATTTGATTCCATTACACACGTTTTCTTATAATGTCGTATAATCCATCTGTAGAGAACTGGTCATCTGGGAAAGTTGTATTTCTTCTCCTCTGATAAACACACCTGGTAAAACAGCAGAGGTGTCTGTCTTTCAAAAGGAGCTGACTTGGTCACCATAACCAGCAAAGCAGAACAGGTGAGCTAAATACAGTTTTAAAGTAGTTCATTGTGAATGTGTAACAGATAACAAAGCTCTGATGTAGCTATAGTAAACATATAAACGTCAACAATACAGTTTGCTAATCACCTGATAAAAATTCTGATACAAAAATCCATTGATTCAGTAATCAGTATCAATTTGTTAAAACAACTAAACAAAAGAATAGAAATCTCAGTCCAGAATGAACAAGAGTATTGACACTGGAAGAATAAGTGTGAGATAGATTCCTCATAATTTTACAAAAGAGCATAAAGGAGAAATACATACAGATTATTAGTTTAAAGATTTGTTACAGGGGTAATACTCATGAAGAATTTTGAAATTAAGTTCCTTCATTTTGTTTGAGGTAGAAAATTTATAAGGATAAATCCACATATTATTTTTTAATTTTGGATTATAAAGGAGTGTACCCCATCTTGAGCTTGGTTTTGATTAAATAGCTTGATCTAAGATAAGAGCATTTCTTAAAAAGAAGTTATTACATTTTTTTTCAAAAATATATACACCCTTGATTGCTGGCATATGAGTTGCATGCCCTAAGTGAACTTTGACCAAAGATTTCAAGCTGAGAGGGATACTTTTCATCACTTTTTTAAAAGATTTTAAGGGAACTACGACGCCCTTTGATAAAATGAATTTGTCAAAAGAAAGAAATTCTTCTTGATCATTAAAGAAATTGGAAACAAAAATAATATTTTGTGTCACCCAAAGCTCAAAGACAAGAGATTTGTTTCATTTTTCCAAATAATACAGGAGTGAGGGGAAAGTTGTTTGTGAAAGTTGGATAGCTTAACTGGTTATTTGCTGCATTTAAAATTGCAGGATAGCAAAAGTTTGAGGTCACCACAAACCAGTGCAAATCATCATCAGACATCCTTTTTTTAATCCAATTAATCTTTAAGGTTTGATTAAACTCTTGAAAATCTAAAGCATTAAGGCCACCCTCTCTAAATGATTTTGTCAACATTTTCCTTTTAACATGTTCAACTTAATTGTTCCAAATAAACCGAAACAACATCTGAGTCAAGTACAAATAACATGTCACTTTTCTTGGGATTCACCACAAAACCCGAGGCCTTGGAAAATAAATCAAGGATACTGAGAGCAACTGATATCTGTGACTCATCTTTTAAAGACAGACATGTATCATCAGCTAGCTGGCTCATTATTCACGTTTTTTCACCAATTTTGATACCTTCAATAAGAGAGTTTTTTACATATAAACTAAGCAGTTGTTAAGCTAGAAGAAAAAGAAAAGGGGAAACAGGGCGTCCTTGACGAATACCACGAAAACGGCAAAACAGGAAGAAGTGCCAGAAGTTATGGAAACACAGCTATTAATACCATTGTATAGAGTTTGCATCATTTTAATAAACAAATCACCAAAACACAACACAATGATATTCAGTTTAGTCTTTTTAACAGTGAATCCCATGACAAACAATGCATTACACACTTTACAATTCCCCCGTTGACGTGCTGAAAGTAAAATGCTACTGTGACAGACAGATTTTTTACATTAGTCAATACACTAAAATTATCCAACATTTACAGAATCTATCATTTTCGTAATATTGCTTTATTGCTCCCTCTGCTTTATTGTTTGTTCTTTTATAATATCAGCATATTTGTAATCATGAACGTAACTCTGGGATTGTTGCCATAATAGCTATCCAACTTCACAAACATTAGTTTGTGTGGTGAATTATTGAGGAAGAAAGGCAGAATTCAGTTAATATAATTGTTTTATATAATAAGTAATGAGAATTTCTGTCCAGCATTGTGAAAGTCAGTCTAGAGACACAGCCAGCAATCTATAGGTGCAACCGGGGCTTGATAAAACTGCACAAATCTTCATTGTTAATTATAATAGTTAACCATCAATGCCAATAATAGGCTCAACTTGTTCTCATAAGTGTGACCCATTGTGTGAAAACTAGGCTAAAAATCTTGTCATTAGTGAGCTTCAGTGTTTGATTTAAACCATTTATTTCATTATGATTTAGTTTAAGTCTTTGACATCGCCTTAGTCAGTAAAATTAAACTAAATCAAAACGTTTAGATTATACTTTCACAGGATATTCTTTACAATATGTTGGTTTATTGCCCTTTTTATTAACCGTCGCCAAATCACAATAGATGCAGATGTGAATCAATAGAACACTCATAAATCCTCAAGATTTTACAATTCTATAATAGAAAAATGTGTGATTCATATGTGATTTTAATGGAAATCTAGAAGCAACAATATCCTTGGAACGACTCTGCCCTTTTCAAAATGTGATGGACTCTTCTCACTTTTAAAACCCTTATGCAACTTTCCACAGCCCTTCATTTCCTGTCTTTAACGATGGATAGCATTTAAACTGAGAAGAATCTGTAAAATGTGAAAAAAGGCATCCAGAACATACAGATGTAACCACTAGTGTAGATTACTGCAGAAAGCAGCACCCCCTAGTGTCTGAAGAGTGTGTTGTGAAGGGAAAAGTTTAAACCACATGATGAGCACACACCAACAAGACTGCCCCAAAGAGAAGCACTTATTCAAGAAAAATAATGGTTCTCTTTGTAGTGGTCCGGATTACAAATGCACACATTGTGAGCCGCTCTGTGGTCACCCATTGCTTCTTTCTACATTTATGCTTTCCAATCAAATACTCTCTTGATGTCTTACAAGTAATTCCGGAAATGCAAATCTTTAAATATGTTTTGTTGTAGTTGTTTAAGTACATGTATGTATGTATGAATGCATGCATGTATTTATGTTTTTATATTTTAGTACAAATATGTTTTATTGTGGTTGTGTCTTATTTGGTGTCAATTTTAAAATGTGTCATTCGTTGAACCGTATGGGATCAGTCTCATTGTACTGCTGTTTCAATAAAATCATAAATAAAATCAACATTTGCTAAATTCGCACTTAGAATTGTGATACTGCCATGATATATTTTATATTATAGGTTTCCCTTTCTTACCTCAATGGGCAGTTATTTACCACTACTGTCACAACAGGAGACAAAAACTGCACATTAACTGCCCACACCTCACAAAGACCAGGCACTCTGTCTGTCTCCAGCCGACGTAAGACCCTATCGCAAGGCTGCGGGTCCTGACAACATACCTGTTCAGGTACTGAGAAACTGTGCTGCACAGCTGACAGATGTCCTAACAGATATCGATGAGCCAGGTAATCGTCCCTACATGTTTCAAATCCACAACAATCATACTGGTACCGAAGAAATCACCTGTGTTCTGTCTAAATGACTGCCGTCCCATAACACTGACTCCAATCATAATGAAGTGTTTTGAGAGGTTAGTCATGAATCATCACAACATCAAAACCAGCCTCCCCAACATACTCGATTCGCTCCAGTTTGCATTCCATCACCCCGCCCCTCTCTGAACAACCTCACAAACCCTGAAACGTAGACTATCCTCCATTCACACTAGACACTTTTCACACACTTTTGTGTGTACACAATCTCCACAAAATCCACACTCACTTAAAATTATGTAAAGTAAAGCTCAATTGCACTTTATTATGAAGCACATTTTTAAAAAGTGCATTTAAGTGTGTTTTAGAAATATATCTTGAAAGTTGTACTCTCTTGAATGACAAAATGTCAGTATGCCACCTGCAAGTACACTTTTAAAAAGTGGGATTTGATTATATAATTCACACTAAAAGTGCACATTCAATACAAAAGGCCAACTGCTCAATTCTCATCACAAATTGCAGTAATGTTGCCTAAAGCATCTGCCATCAGGAATATTTAAGTCAGAGAGAGATCTGCAAAGGTCTGTTATGAGAAGGCCAAAAACATTAAACGTGCTGAAAATGAACACTAGGGTGCGCTAGAGGAAAACATTGCATTGAGGGATATTGTACCTCATGGTGTTGTATTGATATTTTCATGGTGTCTGAGATCAGTTATTTCAATAAGTTTTCTGCACACAGAATCAAGATAATGTACACTATTACTTTATTTTTAATGTTTAAGTGATAAATACAGCTCATCACAGTTTTGAATCTAAAACAGACACAGAACAGCGAACATGATTATGTGACATAAACACTCATGTTGTTGTGCTGTATTGGACTGCAAGATGCTTGCTTTTAGAATCCCTGAGCAACAGTGACTATATTCGACAGTATTTGAGATGTATATCACTTAAAACTCAAAAATTAAATATAGAACTTTCATTCAGTGTGGGTGTGGTGAGGTCACAGGTTTTTTGACGTATGGGTAGGCGGTGTTAAACACACTGGTGGTGTTTAAGAGTTTAAAAAGAGAAATTGTTCCTGTACTTCTTCTTTGTGGTTCAGAGTGAAGTGAAGATGATGTTTTACACCAGAGTCTCAGTGCTGCTCCTGCTGACATTTCCAGCTGTCATCCCTGAAGTTGTAGACTTCAGTAAGTGTAGCGGGTTTTTCTTTAGAGGAAAGTCTCCTGTGATAACTGGCATTCTGGTGAATTCAAAATCCCAGAACAATATATACAAAACGATCTGTCAAAAATATGAGAACGCTAACAGATTTGCAACACTCTACGACACAACAAACAGGATTCCAGTTTTCTCAGCCTACACAGTCACTGTGGATAGACAGATTGAGAGACCAGACAGTACATGGATGAACGAGCCTCAGGTGATCTTGATACTGTTTTGTTTATTTCTTCATCTACGGTAGGATTCATTCAAGATTATTGTGTTTGAATTGTGAGCTCCTTACACTGTACACCTTTAACACTTTAAATGTTATATTATTATGAAAGCATTAGTTTGAACCATCAAATTGTCAGTTTCCTGTTAGAGATTATGATATTCAGTGCTTATTGTATTTGTCTTAAAGTAATATATATATGAATATATACTCATAGACTTATCCTCATGCATGCTGTATCAATCAAAACTAATTTCCTGGAAAAAATCTAAGGGTGAATCAATATTGTCGAATGCAATCATAGGCTTTAATTTAATCTCCTCTTAGTCTACTAATATCTTTCTTTTGAATGTTTGTTTTGCAGCTTGAAGTCTACAGTGATGAGATGGGCATGCCATATAAAAATCAAGCCACAGATGAAGACTACAACAATAATAATTTGAATGTGAATCGTGGTCACTTGTTTCCCAGCGGTCATACAGGTGATGAAGTCATCGCTCGTTCTACATTCACATATACCAACGCTGTGCCACAGAAGATCAGCTTCAACGCCGGCAGCTGGAATCGCATGGAAATAGAGACTATACAGTTGATGGGTGAAAACTGCCGTGACAGAAAGAACAAAAAAGTTTTTGCTCATGTGTTGACAGGAGCTGTGCCTAGCAACAATAAACTAAATGAGAAAGTGAACATCCCATCATTCATGTGGATGACATTCTGCTGCCATATCAATAACTCACCGTTCTCCAGAGCATACTGGGCTCTAAACAAAGATGAAAATGACAACAATTTAAGAATCCAAGAAATAACCCTGCAGGAATTACAGACAAATCTGATTAATAATAAGATTAATGTCACACAACTATTTGACAACGCCTGTAAATAACAGAAATGTTTTCTTTCCGCTAAAAATAAAGATACAGAAGCAGAAATAAAACAATATTTTTTCTGTTTGATGAGAGATTTCTGTCAAAACATTTTATGCTCTTCTTGCATCACCTTACAGACAGCTTTCAACTTAACTTCAACTGAAACATTTACAAATGCTTCGTAGCACACAAACAGCGAATAAAGTTTTAACAAGTACACTGAAAAATGTATAGATAGTTTAGAAAGTAACAAGTTAAAAAATACATCTGTATGTGAAAAAATGGGAATGTGTGTATACTGTGTGCCCTTTCTGCAATAAAGTTTAAAAAGTGCAAAAATATTTGTATATATGACTCATCTCACTCATTAGTATAAAATGTGACAATTATTACTACTGCATAATGTTTATATTGTATATAGTAGATTAGAGATAACATATCAAGTTAAAATATCAGTTTTAATTATTCCAAATAAATATAGATCATATTTGTAATAGAACATTTATTTTGTAATGAACACAGAGAAAAATAATTGGAAGAATGCTTATAACCAGATTTCCCCCCCATTGGTTATAGTAGAAAAAACAATGGTACTCAAAAGTGCCCCAGAACTGAGCTGTCCTACATTCTTCAAAATATATTCTATTGTGTTCAACAGAACAAACAAAGGATAAAGTAATTTTTTCTACTATGCGAGTGAATGGGGACGAGATCTGTTTGGTTATAAGCATTCTTCCAAATATCTTTCTCTGTCTACATCAGAACAAAGTAATGTATGCAGATTTGAAACAACTCGAAGTTGAGTAAATTATGACGCAATTTTACTTTTTGGGGGGAACAATCCCCAAGTAACAATAAAGTTAATAAATAAATTATATATAATGTTGTGATGTTTTGCATAACATCCAGAGCTATAATCAGGGGTGCCGCAAAGAATTTTGGGCCCCATGACAAAAAATCAAATTGGGACCCCTTTGCGCAGCTGTTTTCCCCACATCTCTAGGAGGTAACCTCTCCATCAAAAGCTTTACATAACTCTAATTAATGGCTTTCAACTGTCTTGCTTCTTGTAGTTCAACACTAGTACTAGCACGATATTTACTGCTGGTGATTTGTACATGCATGCAAGTCTTGTATGCAGTTCACTGTTTGATGCAAGATTAAGCCAAATCACAAAAAATGTGCTGATGGCCATCTTTTACAGTCTCAATGTATTTTTATTGTAAAATTTGACAAAATGGACAATTCTCTTCAAAAAATTACTATTAATTATCATTATTAATTATCATTTGAATTATTAATGAAAGATTTAAAAAAAGAAAAACAATCAAACTTATATATATATATATTAACTTTTCAATCAAAATAAATAAACATCATCCTCAAAACAATGAAAACAGCAGATCTTTTTACTCCACTTGCACATATGTGACCCTGGACAAGAATACCAGTGTTATGGCTCAATTGTTCGATATTGACATTTTAACATCATCTGAAAGCTCAATAATTAAGCTTTCTATTGATGTATGAGTTGTTAAGGATATGACAATATATGGCGGAGATACAGACGTTTATAACTCTTGAATCTGAGGGTGCTAAAATACTAAACATTGACAAAATCGCCTTTGAAGTTGTCCATCATAGGTGCTGTAGCAGGCCATCCACTCACCAAGAAATTTACAATATGTCTTCATGGAACATCTTTACTTAATTTCCTTTTTGGTCATAAATTTCGACCCATACAATGTATTTTAGGCTTTTACTAAAAACCACACCAGGGTTAATATAGTGCTAAACGTTTCCCTGCACTGACATAAGTTTTTCTATCTGGTTCTCAAGAGAGCACCTCGAGATTCAGTTTGGTGCGCCCATTGCACATAGGGTGACAAATTATATTTACCTATTAAAAATAAAAGTAAAAAAGTAGTTACTTTTAAATGAACAAGTTACAAAATAATAAAATGGTACACTGAAGTACACTTAAATACAATGAACATTTCCTCTTGTTTTTCTTTTTACCTATTTCTTTTTAATCAGATTTGAAAACTAAAACGGTGGAGACTTGCGGTGCGTGCTATGATCGAGTATAGCATAGAGAAACACAAGCTGCGAGCAAGTGTCAAGTTTAAACAGCTTGTGCTTCTAGAAAGTTTTAGAGAAGCGTTGTTTTTGTAGACGTGCAGCGCAGATCATGACATTCACAGAGGCTTCGCGTGCCACGTGCTTCTCTGGTAACGACAGCAGAACCAACAAAGACGGGGATACAAATACTCCGTTTTTCATAATTTGCACCCAGGTCACGTTTAACACCGGGAATAAACGAGATATCAGTAGTGTTAGCAACATTGAGTTCAAATAGAAATCTTATCCAGTATTACATTTAGTCGGCCTAAAACAGTGATAGTGGATCAAAAGTTTTTACATAGAGCCAACAGGTTAATACCACTCACACTACCCACAAGGAAAGAACCTATATGAGGATATATGCACATATATACGCATATATGCAGCATATATGCAGCATCTATTTGCTGCATATATGCTGCATATATGTACACGTATATCGACGCATATATGTGCATGTATGTACGCATATATGTGTGCATATATGTGCATATATGTACATATAATATAGGAAAACGGCCAATTTTATATATGTCACATATATTAAAAACTTATATCAAAACCTATATTTAAACATGTAGGTTTATATAGTTTTTTTCCGTGTGGGTTATAGGCTACACACCTTTCTTGGTGAAAAACTGTGTTACTGTTTGACACCCTTTCCTTTGTCTTTCCTCTCTCTTTCTTTTCTATCTTTCCTTTTTTGAAAACCAGATTATGATTTAATGTTACAAGGCAACATTGTGGTCACTGTAGTTCTGGCGCACCTACTGACTGCAACTCAACGCCGTCACTGAGAGCGCTAAGACAGGTCAACCATTTCTTTCTGACACAGGGGGGTGGTGGGTCAATATTGATGTTTACTTTTAGGTCAATGGGGATTTTTTACTTTTACTGCCAAAAACAAAGATATCATTAATTTATATTAATATCATATAAATACATATATTGAATGATGATGGTTTAATAATTTTGTGTTAGTGTTTACTTATTTTTGGGCCCCATGTAAGTCATGGGCCCTTGGAATTGTTCACTCACCCCCCATACGGCACCCCTGGCTATAATAGATCTATCTTTAAATGACATTTACTTGATCCACTTGAGCTTTTGCTTATGAAATGAATGGTTGAGGCGTTTGTATCGGTCTGTAACTGTTGTGAAGACTACATTTATTGCAGTACCTTCACTATTAACTATTATCAGGAACTTCTCTAACTAATAACAAAAACATGTGAAGACAAAGGTGCACAGCAGCACAAGTTATCACCTCACTTACAGCATGAGAAATACAAGCGTAAGAACTGGTTGAAATGTCTATTCATACTGAATGCTTGAGAATTGAGAAAAATGTAAAAAAGATGTAAAACTTCACAGGAATAAAGTATTGTGTGGGTGTGTGCGTCACGTCTTGCTAAACTATTAAAGCGCATAAGGGAGGGACACCAGTCCTATAAGAGGCTGTTAGCATCTCAAGACCTTTGTTTCTACAGTCATCACAGTTTAGTGATTGAAGTGAACACACGTGAGAATGCGTCTGTTTGTTGCGAGTGTCGTCTGCGCGCTGCTGGTTCTGAACCTTCCAGAAATCAAATCTAAACTTGACAAATTCACTCAATGCAAAGAGTTCTTTTTTAATGGAAAGTCTCCAGTTATACCGAACTCGAATAATTACAAAACAATTTGTCAAAAATACAAGAACCAATTCAGGTATGCGACACTTTACGACACAGTACGCAGGATTCCACTTTTCTCTGCTTACAAATACACCGGGACAACAGAATTCAAAATACCACAAATTTCATGGATGGCTGAGATACAGGTTTGTTTTACGTTTGTTTTACAGAAAGTTGTTTTAAAAATTGCTGACTTTATAATAACTGGCTGTGTCTTTCTTCTGTAGCTTGAACCATTCGCTGCTGAAATGCGTGAACCATTTGTGAATCAGGCAAGAAATCTAGACTACATGAGAAATAACGCAAACAACTATATTCGTGGCGCCTTATTTCCCACAAGTCACACAGCTGATGAAGAAACGGCTCGATCTACACTTACACTGACCAACAGTGTCCCTCTGAATAACATGTTTAAGGAATCAATTTGGAATCTGGTGGAAACTGAAATGAAGAATAATATGGACAGTAAGTGTCGTGATAATAACAAGAAAACCCTGGCCTATGTGCTGACAGGAGTCATACCTGGTGATCAACAGTTGAATGAGAGAGTGAATGTTCCATCACACGTGTGGACGGCGTTTTGCTGCTATGACAGTTCAGCAAAAGCAATGGTCTCTAATACTTATTTTACCACAAATCAACATCATGAGAATGTGAACAAAATCAGGTTGAAGGACCTGGTGGAGTTAAAGAGATTCCTGAATGGAAATTTGGGGGGGGGGGTTGAGCTGTTTGACAAAAACTGTAATTAATTTTCATTCAAAGCCTGAGAGTTCAGACTAACATATTAGAAGGATAATTTATTGTTTAACGTTTCTTTATCAACCATGCTTTTTTTGAATAAAATGAATTAAAAACTAATGTTTATGCAATGATAAAAAAACGTGTATGGCATCTAATAAAGCTTAAACTTGCATATCACAGCCTTCTCTCTGACATATTGTTTGCTAAAACTAAATATATTGTTTAAAAAATCTTAAACAAAAAATAGAAACCAATTTGTGAAATATGTTCATAAATGAGGACACAAAAATTAATAACTGAAAATCAAAAAATGAGTAAAACTGAAAAAGACTTGAAACAATCATAACAAAATGTCAAACTAATGTGAAGAATATACAATAAGATGAAAAAAATTCCACAGTTTAACAGATTTTTTTTAAAGGATCAACATTTATTATCACCTGTTAAATATCACCAGACATATATTTCGGCAAATGAATTTTGTGTAGATCTTGTTTAGCCGTTTTCTTATTCATAAACAGTTCCTTGAATATGTAAAATAATTCTTTCGTATGTTTTTTGTTGTTGCTGTTGGCTAATGTTTTCATAAATAAAGTGACTTAAAACTGATCACACTTTTACCACCACTAGTCATTCTTTCAAAACCTGATCTCATGATTTCATTGTAGTTGCACAAAATCATTGCTTGAAACACAAGATCATTGTGATATGTATCGTTATTCAACATCATTCATTTCTGGCGCCCACTGAAAAATATGACACTTTGGGCCCAATTTGGATATTTTCACTTAGGGCTGTACTCACTTTTATTGCCAGCAGTTTAGACATTATTGGCTGTGTGTGGAGTTAATTTGAGGGGAAAGCAAATTTAAGCTGTTATACAAGCGGTCATGGGGAGCCACGGAAGAGGATGAATGGAGATGCAAAAAGGTATAATCCAAAAAGGTTAAATGAAGATGTGTCCAAAACAAACATGGGAGCAGTAGAACAGGAAAGACAAAACCAGGCTGACAATACAATAACTGACCAGCAACTGAGGAACACACAGGGCTTAAATACATGGGGAAACACTTGGGGAAAACAGAATCAGGTGCGGGACTAATTAACAATAATGAGGGAAAGATGAAATCAACTTGAGAAACACAGGCAGGGGACAGGCTGGAGTGTTACAGTACCCATGCCCCTCCATGCAGGCGCGACCTCACGTCGAAAAACAGATGGGGGAGGCGGGGTGGGCGTCCTGCAGATCCGTGCGGGACACAGGGGAGAGTACAGAGGGTCTCTAGGATGTTGTCACCAACTACGGGGGTCACCTCTGGTGCCGGTGGCTCGGGAGGCCTTGAGGGTGACATCCTTTCGGGAGGCCTGGAGGGTGCCGGCCACACACCGGACGCCTTGAGATTGGGGCCGGCCCGGGGACCACTGGAGAGCCGGATGGGACGTACAAAATAGTCTTCTTTCAAACATGATGTCCTTTTTGTCACACTTATATGTATATATATACAGTTTATATATCCTATATTTCAAAGCAACACAAGCACTCACGTTTTTTAAAGTCTCCACTATCACGTATAGTGCTGAGCACAGCAGTTGAACAAGATTATTTTGCACCCTTAATGGAAATATACTGTTTTAGTGCAAGCTTGTGCTGCTAGAAAAGTGTTAAAAAAGTAACACCCAAGAGTTTTTTGTTATTTAATGTAAGATTTGAGTTCACAAGAATAGGCAAAAATTAGGTGCTAAAGTACTCATCATTCACAACGGTTTCACAGCGGTTTCACACAGAGCAGCGTGTGAGCGGCACGTAGGCAGAGCAGGACCAGCGCGTAGCCATTTTCCTTTCACACCGCAAGCGTATATACACTGTGCACCCCTGCCCTTTAACGTGTTTAATCACGTGCTAGAAAGTCTAAGGCCATCTACAGCTAACCCATCTAATCTGCAACCTATTATGCGTCAAACTAAGATTGCTTTAGGGGCAAAATAAATGGCATCAAATAAGCACTTCTAAACATTCGCTCACTAAAAAACAAATAATTTCTGATCAATGAATTATATAAATAGTTCTCATTGAAGCAGCCCCTCCTTTACTTTCATGAGTGACTGAAGAGAAATAAGGATTTCTCTGTAAGTCCCCACATGTAAGTCGCTTTGGATAAAAGCGTCTGCTAAATGACTAAATGTAAATGTAAATAAAGGTGAAGGTGTAGCTGCTCTATTTAAAGAAATCTATAAATGCAAGCAAATGTCTTTTGGTCAGGACTTGTCCTTTGAATATCTAGGTATTGTCTTGAAAGGATCCCCGCACATTTTATTTATCATTATTTAAAGGCCTGAAAAACATTCTCCAGCCTTTGTGGAAGAGTTCACAGAACTGCAATCAATGATTTCCTCAGAATCTGACTGTTTTGCTATTGATGGGGATTTTAATATTCACATAGATAATGCAGATATCAATACTACAAAAGAAATGATAACCGTTTTAAACACTTTTGACCTGTTTCACCATGTGCATGGACCCACACACAATCGAGGCCACACTCTAGATTTACTCATCAGTAAGGGTCTTAACATCTCATCCATTGACATCAAGGATGTAGCACTGTCTGATCACTTCTGTATTATGTTTGATATATTGATATATTGATCTCTCCTACCGCCGAATCGAGGTCTGTCTCTGTCAAGAAGCGATGCATAAGTGAGAACACGAGTCTGCTATTTATGAAGGCTTTATCTTCAACACCATGCCTTCTCTGCAGACTCTGTTGATCTTCTCCTTGATTCCTTCAACTCAAAAGTTAAGAATGTTATTGATGATATTGCTCCTGTGAAAGTCATTGAGAAGACTGGCATACAGAAAGCATATTGGAGAAAATCAACAGTAGTACAGATTATGAAAAGACAATGCAGAAAAGCTGAACGGATGTGTCGGAAGACGAAACTTTAGATTAATTAAAGCATTTATAAAGACAGTCTTCAAGCTTTCAATGTTGAACTTTGCACAGCCAGCCAGACCTTCTTCTCAAACCTTATAAACAGTAACTTAAACAACAGTCGCACTCTTTCTGCTACTGTTGAGAGACTAGCGAACCCTCCAACTCAGATTCCCAATGAAATGCTCTCTTACAGGAAATGCGATGAGTTTGCTTCCTTCTTTTCTGAGAGGATCAATAATATCAGAAAGGCGATTAGCACGTAAACAAATTATACAGAGGTCAGACAGATTCGACCGCAATCCCAAAAATACAGAGCAACTATAGACCGATATCAAATCTTCCTTAATAGGCAGGATTATTGAGAAGATTGTTTTTATCCAGCTGAACAACTACTTAAACTCTAATGGATACCTGGACTAGTTTCAATCTGGTTTCAGACCTCATCACATTACAGAGACAGCACTATTAAAGAGAATAAGTGATATTCGCCTAAATTCTGATTCTGGCAAAATATCAGTGCTGGTACTGTTAGATCTCAGTGCTGCATTTGAAGTCATTGCATTTGGAAACAAAGATGAAGTTCTCAAGGTGAATGCATACCTTTAGGGGTCAAACAAAAAAAATCAAGTCAAGAATCTTGATGGGATTCTGGAGTCAGTCCTACGTTTCAGTAGTCATGTTAAAGCGGTAACAAAATCAGCAAACTACCATCTCAAAAACATTGCAAGAATTAGATTTTTCGTTTCCAGTCAAGACATGGAGAGACATGTTCATGACTTTATTACCAGCAGTGTGGATTATTGCACAGGTCTTGTCACCGGCCCCCCCAAGAAAACCATTAGACAGCTGAGGCTCATACAGAACGCTGCTGCCAGGATCCTTACACCAGTCCTTAGATCCCTACACTGGCTTCCAGTTACTTTTAGGATTGATTTTAAAGTACTTTTACTCCTTTATAAATCACTAAACAGCCTAGGACCGAAATACATCGCAGATATGCTCACTAAATATAAACCTAACAGACCACTTACATCATTAGGATCAAGTAAGTTAGAGTTCACTCAAAACAAGGGGAATCAGCTTTTATCTTTTATGCTGGTAGTTGCTGGAATCAGCTTCCAGAAGAGATCAGACTCAAAACTCATCTTTTTAGCTGTGCATTTACTGAATGGGCACTGTGCCTTGTCCGAACTGACTGCACTTTATAATCAGTTTTTTCAAAACTGTTTAATTTAATTTTCAAAATCTGCGAAGCAAGCAGCAACAAAGTACAATGAAAGCTTGCAAGAAAAGTAAAAGGCATAGGATGTTGGAAATAGGCCTAGGCCAACATTTGCAGTGTGTGTAAATAGTAAATTTATTCAATCTTGTTGTTCATTTCAACTGTATTTCGTTATAAAAGTAAAGTCATGTTCTGTGGTGAAATATCATATCCTTGGCCTCCTTTTTTGTTGGGGGGGGGGGGTTTGGGATCGGCAGGGGGTTGTGCTTTCAGGATACCTCCCTGAAATGCTTTTTTGCAGGTTGAGATGTGTGGAAAGATATAATAAAATATTTACTTAAATGTGAGATACTTTATGTGACAGTTTTATTATACACATCCATATTGAACCCTTATTTTAATAAATATACATATGAATATTATAGTTACATATTCCTTCTTCATTTAAATTCACACAGATCCTACAAAACAGTCTTCTGTCAAACATGATGTCTTTTTTGTCACACCCATATGTATATATATACAGTTTATATAGTTCCCTTTTTCAAAGCAACAGCCGTGAACGCAGAATGCAGGACACAAGAATGCTAAAGTGCATTTGGGTTTTTTAAAGTCTCCACTATAACGTATAGTGCTGAGTACAGGAGTTGAACAAACCGAATCTTTAGCTTTAACACTCTCCAACCACAAATACAAGTAAACACTTACCTCACAATAATATAGTAAATATGGTGATGCTACACCACTGGCAGGTGTGAAAAGAGATTATTTTGCAACCTCAATGGAAATATACTTTTTAAGTGTAAGCTTGTGCTGCTAGAGAAGTGTTAACAAAAAGTAACACCCAAGAGATGTTTGTTAGTCTATGGAAAACTTGAGTTCACAAGAATGGGCTGGTGTGTCGTGTTAATATCGTATATTAGGTGCTAAAGTACTCAAGTGCGAAAAGGGGCTCCGGGTATTGCGGGACGGTTGTGTTTCATCAGGTGTTTTATCAGTTTAGTGGTTTGCTGCTGATGCTGAGCTTTCCAGGCACCGTCTCCAAACTTGAAAGCATCACTACGTGTGGTGACTCCATTTTTCAAGAGAAGTCTCAAGTCATTTCTGGCATTCTCGAAACTTCAGTCACACTGTCACATTCGTGTTTGTCCATTATTCAGCTTTACTTATTTTTGCCCAAGGACTTTATTTTCCACATGCTCTGTCACATGCTTCTCGTTTATTTTACCAGCACCTGTTTGTTATCGTCCTCATCATATGGACACTATTTAGTCTTGGCCTTTTCCTTTGTTCATTGTCTTGTCCACATTGGTGTAAATGCGTTGATGTTTCTTTTTGCATATATACTGTTATATTCATTAAACATATTTTTATCGTCGCTCATCGTGTCTCCATATCCATTCTGAAGTTTTCTTCAATGCCTCAACTCCTTGAGAAACGGCTTGGACGCCAAAGCGCATCCTCAAAGTGCCTCGAGCCGGTTCTGTCAAAACTTCCAGAGGTCTACGAGCCGGTCATGTCCAGCCTTCCAGAGGTCTTCGAGCCGATCCTTTCCGGAGGTCTTTGAGCTGGTCCCGTTTGGCCTCTCTGAATTCTCTGAGCCGGTCCCGTCCGGTTTACCAGAGGTCAACATGTCGCCAGGAGCCGCTTTTTTGGAATGATGTGCTAACGGAACAGGCTGAGCCCATATACTCCCATTATGTGAATAAGAGAGGGCTGCGGATTTACCAAACAATCTTCTTTATGGTTCTATTCAAGAAACCAGATGGTCTGAGGCTGAGTAATAAACAGCAAATTGGAGTTTTTGTCTGAACCATCACTTTAACTTAAAGTTTCAAGGCAACTTGCTGAACAGCTTTTTTGTGTTTTTTGGTCAATGATCAAGATCACATGTTTTAAAAACTCAACATTTTTAGTAACAAACACTTAAAGCCACAGTATGGAAGTTTTTTAGTATGAAATATCCAAAAATAACTTGCACAGTATGATACATTTCATCCAGTTGTTTACTTGTATTATCCTAAATAAACACATCCTGTCCCGCATCCACTTTTGGAATCTGGCCCCCTAAGAAAAGTAGTTGAAGACCCCTGCTATATGCAATATTGATTAAGTTAAACTTTAAAACAGTTATTCTAAATTATGAATTCTATAGTCTATATATCAAATAATACAGAAATACAAAATATGTTAAGATAAATAAATGAAAATTCATATTTGTATTATAAAGGCTTTGACTTCAACAAATTAAAACTGTCAAGAAAGTCATGAGTCAATCTGAAAAACATCTTCATTCAGAGAAGGTCAGATAAGATCAGATGCTTGGAAACATATCCACTCCAAAAGTTAAGTAGTCCGGGTCCCTCTCCAGTCATCTATCTGAAGCCCAGGTGTGTGCACATCAGCTTAGGTCACCCCTGCGTACACAATCTCCATCATTAAAGTGATATTTCATCCCAAAATGAAAATTCTATCATGAGTTGCTGACCCTCATGTAATGTCATACCCAGTAGCCTTGTTAACCACCACTCAAACCAGGCAAATGTGTAGGGCCCCGCAAGCTTGGGGGGGCATCTAGTGGCCAAAAGTGGTGAAATCATTTGACGCTTAAAATAAACACTCAGATGTACACAATGAAGCGCACGTATCACGAAAATCACGGTAAACACGAAAATCAGAATCTTTCACATTTTACTTTCTTATACTGTAGCTAAAAGCATTCTGTATTATTCTGAATAAAAGAAAGGACACTTTTTCATCCGAAAACCAAAAAGGTTTATCCTTAAAGGTGTACAACAAATTGTAGAGAATTTTGTGCTGTTATGTAGCTCAATATAAAATAAATCCATTTTATATTTGTATATACAATATATATATATATATAAATGTCTCACTAATTCCAATTTACAGAACAACAAATGTGTCATGTCTCTCAAATAATGTAGACAGAGACTGATTTGGTGTGTATTTGGAAACAATATGTAAGGATCATTTTAAATGAAATGAAGAAACATGTTCTCTTAGACCTTATGGAGAAGTTATAATCCTCCTTTGTATCAATGTGTTTTAATAATTGGTGTAGTAAGTTTATATTTTCTTGTAGCAACATATATAACTGAGATCCTTAAAAATCTGCATCAAACAGATATGTGCTTAATGATTTTATGATTATTTTGTACACAGATGTAGAATATGACACATAACTGTTACTTTACCCATGCCGCTTTCTTTCTTTGTAAGTTCTGAAGGTCTCTTTTGAGTTTGCCTCCCATTGCAACATCGGCTGCACCTTGAGAAGTACTTGCAATCTAAAAATAATACATTCTTATGTTACATTTCACCAGCAAAAATACAATTTATAAAGAAACTGAAAAAGGATCAGGCCATTCATTATTGTAAAAATATAATAATGAAAGCTGGACAATCCAAAACCTTTAAGGCCTCAGCCGTTTCCCCCCCCCTGCTGTGTGGTTGTCTTCCAGATGTCTTCTCCTCTCTTAAAAGCATCTCTCTTCACAATTAAGTCTTTGTAAACAACTGTGATTAAAAACAAAAGTTAAATATCAAAATTATAATATAAGAACATTTTAAACTGAGAAATAGATCACGTCCATGCACACATCCAACAAGCCCAGGTCGAGGCGAATCCACTGCGCCAGCATCCTGAGTGTATCTAAATACCCTAAAATACTTGTAATAAATAATTACTTTTCCCCTACAATATCTTTACTAATAAATATAATAATATTGTAACAAGGCTTAAGGCCGATTAATAAAGCAAGCATTATTTGTCATGCAAAGAGTGTACAACGTTTTATAGCGGTTATATCAAACAGACAAACTCACTTTCTAGAGGAAGCATCAACAATCGGTGCCTAAATTTACTAGACCGAATGCTAGCAAGTCGGTACTGTGTCAGTAATCCACGTAACGTAGCTATCATTGAGCTAAAAGCTAACAAACGTTGAAACGATGTTTGATAGTATTAATAATTGCTGCTTCCGTCGCTGTAACATCAGTTGGAAAATGAAAAGAAAAATATATAATTGTAGTAAACCATTAAAGTAAATGAAAACTACACATTTTGCGTCTGTCATATATAAATATGATGCAAGTACTCAGAAGTGTTGCAAAAATATGCTTTCTTTCTTGTATTTATTAAATATGTAATTAAGTATATGTTTAATACCCAAAATTGTTCTAATATACTTTTTAGAAAATAGTTAAAGTACTTGTCTATAGTGTATTTCATAAAAGTGTAATTTAGCATATTTATTACCAACGTACTTCTTGTATACTTTTTAAGAATACATTGAAATTATGCTTGTGTATTATGCATTTCATAAAAGTGCAATTTATCATATATTTATAACCAGAGTACTTCAAGTACACTTTTTAAGATGACATTGAAAGTATGCTTGAGTATATTGCTTTTCTTTAGTTAAGCATATAATTATTACCAAAGTATTTATAGTACATATTTTTATTACATTGAAAGTATGCTTGTGTATAGTACATTTCTTTAAAGTGTAATTAAGCATACAATTATCACCAGAGTACTTCAAGTACACTTTTTATAAATGTATTCCAATACAATTCAAGATATATTTATTGCACTTCGAATAAGAATGTTGAAAATACAAATGCATTATAAACGTACTAGTTGAAATTTAAGTATAGTTATAATACAATTAATTCTAATTATTTTTCACCTGGGTAGCTACAATGCATATACTGTATTCTCACTTATACACTCTTGAAGATGAACAGGAGCTATTTTGATAAGATTCTCAACAATAGTTTAAATTCAGCACAATACATGTTGATTAACATATTTAAGTTATTATATATAAATAAGCAAGTATTTTTAAAGTTTACATGAAAAATGCATTAAGTGTACAGTAGTAGTACTTTCTATTATACACTAAATACATTTAAAAAGTATTAAATGTAATTTAAGACAGCATACTTGCTGAAAGTACAATAACTTTATTTTACATATGCTTCAGTTTATTCATTAATACAACACTATAAGTGTACTGCTGTCAAGTACTATAAATGCACACTCAATTAAAATTATGTCAAAAGAAACTTAATTGCAAATTATTATAAAGCACATTTCAAAAAAGTGCATTTAAGTGTGTTTTAGAAATATATCTTGAAAACTGTACTCTCTTGAATGACAGAATGTCATTATGCTACCTGCAAGTACACTTTTAAAAGGTGTGATTTGATTATTTTATTCAAACTAAAAGTAAACATTCAATAAAATTAAATACACATATTTTTCACAAGGGAGTCGGTTTTGGCAAATCTGCATCACGTATCACATTTACTGTTGTTGTAGATAGCAACAAATGGACAATGATGTTGTATAAGCGTGAAGCCCTACAGAGCTCTAGAATGTATTGTAATTGTTTTAAGGCCAACTGCTCAATTCTCATCACAAATTGCAGTAATGTTGCCTGGAGCATCTGCCATCAGGAATGTTTAAGTCAGAGAGAGATCTGCAAGGTCTGTTGTGAAAAGGCCAAAACATTAAACGTGCTGAAAATGAACACTAGGGAGCGCTAGAGGAAAACATTTGCATTGCGGGATATTGTCCTCATGATGTGGTGTTGACATTTTCATGATGTCTGAGATCAGTTATTTCAATAAGTTTTCTGCACACAGAATCAAGATAATGTACACGAATACTTTATTTTATTTGTATTGTTTAAGTGTTAAATACAACTCATCACAGTTTTCAATCTAAAAGAGACACAGAACAGCGAACATGATTATGTGACATAAACACTCATGTTGTTGTGCTGTATTGTTATTTTTACATAAGCTGTATTTGGCTTTGTGTTTTAGGACTGCAAGATGCTTGCATTTAGAATGCCTGAGCAACAGTGACAATGTTTGACAGTATTTGAGTTGCATCACTTAAAAGTCAAAAAGTAAATGAAAAACATGACTGAGTATCATTCAGTGTGGGTGTGGTGAGGTCACAGGTTTTTAGACGTATGGGTAGGCGGTGTTAAACACACTGGTGGTGTTTAAGAGTTTAAAAAGAGAAATTGTTCCTGTATTTCTTCTTTGTGGTTCAGAGTGAAGTGAAGATGATGTTTTACACCAGAGTCTCAGTGCTGCTCCTGCTGACATTTCCAGCTGTCATCCCTAAAGTTGTAGACTTCAGTAAGTGTAGCGGGTTTTTCTTTAGAGGAAAGTCTCCTGTGATAACTGGCATTCTGGTGAATTCAAAATTCCAGAATAATCAATACAAAACAATCTGTCAAAAATATGAGAACGCTTACAGATTTGCAACACTCTTCGACACAACAAACAGGATTCCAGTTTTCTCAGCCTACACAGTCACTGTGGATAAAATGATTGACAGACCGAAAAATATATGGATGAACGAGCCTCAGGTGATCTTGATACTATTTTGTTTATTTCTTCATCTCCGGTGGGATTCATTCAAGATTGTGTTTGAATTGTGAGCTCTTTACACTGTACACCTTTAACACTTTAAATGTTATATTATGAAAGCATTAGTTTGAACCATCAAGTGGTCAGTTTCCTGTCAGAGATTATGATATTCAGTGCTTATTCTACTTGTCTTAAAGTAATATATATATATATGAATATATATTAATACACTCATCCTCATGCATGCTGTATCATTCAAAACTAAATTTCTAGAAAAAAGCTAAGGGTGAATCAATATTGTCGAATGCAATCATAGGCTTTAATTTAATCTCCTCTTAGTCTACTAATATCTTTCTTTTGAATGTTTGTTTTGCAGCTTGAAGTCTACAGTGATGAGATGGACATGCCATATAAAAATCAAGCCACAGATGAAGACTACAACAATAATAATTTGAAAGTGAATCGTGGTCACTTGTTTCCCAGCGGTCATACAGGTGATGAAGTCATCGCTCGTTCTACATTCACATATACCAACTCTGTGCCACAGAAGGAAAGCTTCAACGCCGGCAGCTGGAATCGCATGGAAATGGACACTATACAGTTGATGGGTGAAAACTGCCGTGACAGAAAGGACAAAAAAGTTTTTGCTCATGTGTTAACAGGAGCTGTGCCTGGCAACAGTAAACTAAATGAGAAAGTGAACATCCCATCATTCATGTGGATGACATTCTGCTGTTATATCAATAACTCACCGTTCTCCAGAGCATACTGGGCTCTAAACAAAGAGGAAAATGACAACAATTTAAGAATCCAAGAAATAACCCTGCAGGAATTACAGACAAATCTGAATAAAAATAACATTAAAGTCACACAACTATTTGACAACGCCTGTAAATAACAGAAATGTTTTCCTTCTGCTAAAAATAAAGATTCAGAAGCAGAAATAAAACAATATTTTTTCTGTATGATGAGAGATTTCTGTCAAAACATTTTATGCTCTTCTTGCATCACCTTACAGCCAGCTTACAACTTAACTTCAACTTAAACATTTACAAATGCTTCTGTGAGAATCTGGATTTCGTCCTGTTCCCCACAAATACTGCATCTGTGTTTATTCCAATATTCATCACATGTATTCATAGCTTTATCTTATTATTCTCTATTCTCTAGTTATTATCCCCTATTCATAATATTTGCTCCTTACTTTCTTGTTGTTTAACCTCGTTGAAAGTTGTATCATGTCTTATGCTGTCTTATGTTGATATAAGAATCTGTTGTTCTCCATCTCAAGGTTCCTAATAATGTCAAGGGACAATTGTTTTGTAGTTGTAATATTAAATATGTAATCATATCTGATTGATCAGGAGGAATAAGACTAAACATAAAGTCTGGTGATTTTCCACTTCTTCAGTGGTTTTATATGACGCCCCTGATGGAAGCTATAAGTATTAGTCCTTAATACAATAAACTTGGGACTCTGATTGAACAAGCACTTGTGTCTGTGTCAAACTCTGTCTCCAGGCCTGAAACTCTGTGTGTTCCGTCGACTAGACTCTTCAACCGTAGAATTTTATTTAGACAAGGGGACGTGAGAAGTTTACATTCTTTCAGCTTCGTAGCACACAAACAGTTAAAATAGTTTTAACAAGTACACTGAAAAATGTATAGATAGTTTAGAAAGTAACAAGTTAAAAAATACATCTGTATGTGAAAAAATGGGAATGTGTGTATACTGTGTGCCCTTTCTGCAATAAAGTTTAAAAAGTGCAAAAATATTTGTATATATGACTCATCTCACTCATTAGTATAAAATGTGACAATTATTACTACTGCATAATGTTTATATTGTATATAGTAGATCAGAGATAACATATCAAGTTAAAATATCAGTTTTAATTATTCCAAATAAATATAGATCATATTTGTAATAGAACATTTATTTTGTAATGAACACAGAGAAAAATAATTGGAAGAATGCTTATAACCAGATTTCCCCCCCATTGGTTATAGTAGAAAAAACAATGGTACTCAAAAGTGCCCCAGAACTGAGCTGTCCTACATTCTTCAAAATATCTTCTATTGTGTTCAACAGAACAAACAAAGAATAAAGTATTTTTTTCTACTATGCGAGTGAATGGGGACGAGATCTGTTTGGTTATAAGCATTCTTCCAAATATCTTATATAGGTTTTTTCCGTGTGGGTTAAAGGCTACACACCTTTCTTGGTGAAAAACTGTGTTACTGTTTGACACCCTTTCCTTTGTCTTTCCTCTCTCTGTCTTTTCTTATCTTTCTATTTTTTGGGCCCCATGTAAGTAAGCACCCCTGGCTATAATAGATCTATCTTTAAATTACATTTACTTGATCCACTTGAGCTTTTGCTTATGAAATGAATGGTTGTGGCGTTTGTATCGGTCTGTAACTGTTGTGAAAACTACATTTATTGCAGTACCTTCACTATTAACTATTATCAGGAACTTCTCTAACTAATAACAAAAACATGTGAAGACGAAGGTGCACAGCAGCACAAGTTGTCACCTCACTTTCAGCATGAGAAATACAAGCGTAAGAACTGGTTGAAATGTCTATTCATGCTGAATGCTTGAGATTTGCGAAAAATGTAAAAAAGATGTAAAACTTCACAGGAATAAAGTATTGTGTGGGTGTGTGTGTGCGTGCGTCACGTCTTGCTAAACTATTAAAGCGCATGAGGGAGGGACACCAGTCCTATAAGAGGCTGTTAGCATCTCAAGACCTTTGTTTCTACAGTCATCACAGTTTAGTGATTGAAGTGAACACACGTGAGAATGCGTCTGTTTGTTGCGAGTGTCGTCTGCGCGCTGCTGGTTCTGAACCTTCCAGAAATCAAATCTAAACTTGACAAATTCACTCAATGCAAAGAGTTCTTTTTTAATGGAAAGCCTCCAGTTATCCCGAACTCGAATAATTACAAAACAATTTGTCAAAAATATAAGAACCAAATCAGGTATGCGACACTTTACGACACAGCACGCAGGATTCCACTTTTCTCTGCTTACAAATACACCGGATACACACAAAACAACGAACCTCAAAATCTATGGATGGCTGAGATACAGGTTTGTTTTTCGTGTGTTTTACAGAAACTTGTTTTAAACATTGCTGACTTTATAATAACTGGCTGTGTCTTTCTTCTGTAGCTTGAACCATTCCCTTCTGAAAGGGTGAACCATTCACTGCTGAAATGCATGAACCATTTGTGAAGCAGGCAAGAAATCTAGACTACATGAGAAATAACAACTACATTATTGGTGCCCTGTTTCCCACAAGTCACACATCTGATGAAGAAACGGCTCGATCTACACTTACACTGACCAACAGTGTGCCACAGAATAACATGTTTAAGGAATCAATTTGGAATCTGGTGGAAACCAAAATGAAGAATAATATGGACAGTAATTGTCGTGATAATAAGAATAAAACCCTGGCCTATGTGCTGACAGGAGTCATACCTGGTAATCAACAGTTGAATGAGAGAGTGAATGTTCCTTCACACGTTTGGACCGCGTTTTGCTGCTATGACAGTTCAGCAAAAGTAATGGTCTCTAATACTTATTTTACCACAAATCAACATCATGAGAATGTGAACAAAATCAGGTTGAAGGACCTGGTGGAGTTAAAGACATTCCTGAAGGAGAGTTTGTGGAGGGATGTTGAGCTGTTCGACAAAAACTGTAATAAAAATTAAAGCTATTTTTATTCAGAATAATACATTAAAATGATAATTTACTTTCTAACTGATAAGAAGTGTCTTTATCAACAATGCTTTTCCTGAAAACGTGTATTAAAAGCAAATTTTTATGCAAAGAAAAAATGTGTATGACATCTAATAAAGATTGGCACATCACAGCCTTCTCTCTGACGTATTATTACATTTACATTTAGTCATTTAACAGACGCTTTTATCCAAAGCGACTTGCAGGTGGGGTAGGCAATGGAAGCAATTGGGACAGCATAAGTACATCAAAAGCATAAGTGCAATCACAAAAAGAAGACTGGTCTCATATAACCTAACACAGTATACAGAACCACAGTATATTAAACAAAACATATTTAAAAAAAAATATGAAATATGTTCATAAGTTAAAACACCAAAATTATTAACTCAAAATATAAATAATGTAAAACTGAAACAGACTTAAACTACCATAATAAAATTACAAAAGTCAAACTTATGTGAAAAATATACAAACTACAATAAAAAAAACTAAAAGTAATAAATGGATATAAAATTCTACAGTTTTACAGACACTTCATATCATTTTTTTTTAAGATTTATTCATTTATTACAACCTGTTATTTAGCACCTGGTGTATACCACAGCAAATGAATTTTGCATAGATCATGTATAGCTGGTTTCAAATTCATATATAGTTTCATATATGTAAAATAAAGCTTTCGGTTGTTTTTTGTTGTTGATGTTGTTTGGAGCTGTTTTCATAAGTTTACATTTTTAAAACGTTAACTTGATCACACTTTTAACACTAGTCATTCTTTCAAAACTTGGTCTCATGATTTTATTGTTGCACATATTTTTATTACAGATAACCATTGCTTCAAAACACAAGATCATTGTGATGTGTAAGAAGTATAGTATAGTTGAAAGATTTTCTTCAGTCTTCTTCAGCATTTTCGTATTTACTCTCACTTTTACACTCATACATTTATATGACATATTGAGGAAAACAACAACAGATTCATCTCAAATATATCCTCAAACATTCACAAAATAAAAATATATAATAAGGCACAAACTCTGAACAGAGATTAGGGGTGAGTCGTGTCTCAATCTCCTATTTTCGTGTTTTTAACAGCATCTTATTGACCGGGTCGATACCACAAAGCCATTGGCAACATTAAACGCTGGAGTTAGTTTTTCATCTCAAAATACACAAATGATACACAAATAAAAAGATACAGAATTAAAAAACTTTTGTCATTTACAGTTTGTTTATTCGCTGGTACTTTTTCACAAGTGATTTGATCATTTCCATAATTCTTGTTACAAAAATCCAAACTGATCACTTGTTACACAGTCAGTATTTCATTTAAAACTTGCCATTGTGCATTCATTAGAACTGTTAACGTGTCTCACCAAACCACCATCGATTCAATACACAAGTTTCATGTTTCTCATGAGAACATATGGTTTAATCACCAAAACACAATTCAATGATTTCCTGTCATTTTAATCTTTTTTACTTCCGGTGAATTCCATCACAAACAATGCATTACACACTTCAAATCGCCCTAGAAGTGTTGAAAGTAATATGCTACAGTACTGTAAAAGACAGATTACACATTTTTTTACAGCAGGCAGTACACTAACATTACCCTACATTTATAGAATCTATCATTTTCATATGATCACTTTATTGTTTCCTGAACTCTCTTTAAGTTGCTTTGGATAGAGGCGTCTGCTAAATGATTAAATGGAAATGTAAAATGTTAAACCTATCCATGTGTAATCAAACCAAAGGTCAATGAAGAAATCATCTACAACCATTTGGCCAATATATTATTTTTCAGATGTAATTGCAACATAAGTATACTCTCTCTGATGAAATGTTCACAGTTAAATAAAAATGAAATAAATGACAACAAAACATAACACTTCGCAAACATTACAGTAATTTGCCTGAATCGTGTCTCGATTCCACAAAGCCGTTGGTACCATATTGAAATCGGCTGATAAATGGTCATGTTTTAATGTTATCGAATGTGTGAATTATAGGAACAAACAGGGATGGGCTGGGCAGTATTTATGATACATGTATTGAAAATACGTTTTTTATAAACAAAATAGTATTTTGTTATTTGTATTTGATTGGGATTTTGGGATTGGATTTTGAAAATGTACTGCAAAAGACTTTGTAAGAATTACACAGTTGTGTTGTGGTCTAGTGGTTAGAGAGATGGACTCGTAGCCAGAAGGTCACTGGTTCAATTCTCAGTGCCCCGAGGAAATGACTGAAGTGCCCTTGAGCAAGGCACCTTACCCCTGTTTGCTCTGCAGTGATAGCTGCCCACTGCACCCTACTTGTAAGTCGCTTTGGATAAAAGTGTCTGTCAAATAAATAAATATGTCAAATGTAAGAAGTCTACGTGATGACATCATAAAAATGTGGCCTCTGATTGGTGCCTACTGGGAAGTTTTCCCTGACCTGGGTTGAGAACAGCAAGATTTCCATCCTTTAATTGATTTAGTTTATGTTAAGTTTTGGTCCTTGCATTAGTAGCCAAGGCTTAATATATTATATTGAGCAGCAGCCCATGTTAGCGTGCTACTTTCAGCATATGTTATGTTCATTGGTTGTGCATGGATAAAGATAATAACACATTTCAGTGTCAACATTGCATTCTAATGCCACTATGTTAGTGTAATGGTGTAAACTTGCGTGGATCAGCAGCATTTATTGTGAGCCAATCGACCCCACGTGAAAGAGCTTAGCAGACCAGTGGCATGTTTAAGCTCAAACCGGTGCGCAACTTTTTGCTACGGTTTCACGGTTTGCAACGGTGTGCATCAGGGTTTGAGATACGTTTTCTCTTGTTTGGTGGTTGTGTCAAGAACATCAGCCCAATCAGCAGCAAACATGTATATAACCCACGTAGTATCAAAGAGACAGCTGCCATAAAAAGGGTCCAAGTATAGTCATTCAAATGTGTCTGCAGCTCGGTATACGCAACTGCTGAAGATATTAGAAGAGATTTATTTTGCAGTATTCAACATGTATTTATACCGATTTCATCAGGCTTCGAAAAATCTTCAAAAAGAACACAAAGAATGGCCATCTCAGCTGCCATAGTTCAACTCTTGCATAATCACAACAGGGTGTTCAACCGCACCACAGATTCCGTTTAAGAAACTTTTGTCTGGGCTGAAAGCAGTGTATTGTAAACCTCTTTCTTGTAACACCGATTTTTCATGATTGAAACTATACATTTAACAAAATTCTTTGTGTGCAAGATAAAAGTCCATACATGTCATTAATGCTGCGTTCATTAGAGTTATGCTCTGTGGATCATCAGGACTGATGCGTGTTCTCGTCACGCTGTATTGACGCCCTAAATGAATGCAAAGTGTAGTGAAAATTGTAAATGGCATCAGATCAAAGCGGCACCTCTTAAAGGGGCCGCATTCTTAAACCTGCGGCTGTGTTTCCTGTCATTTATCTTAATCCAAGAACAAAAGAGAAGAGCATTTCAATGTGTTTTGTAGCTTTAATTCTGCATTTATAATAAAGTGAAATATCTTATTTTAGAATTTAGCATTAAAGACCGTAAAGTGTTAATTCAATTTATGTATATTTCCTACCTGTTAGATATGACAGTTCTCCATTACACTGCACTACAATGCTGAATGGTTATAACTAAATTAAAGTAAAGAAAAATAGTGTAGTACTAATATCTGAATGTTGCCTTTCTTTCATAAAATGATGTTGTCAAAGAAATCTCTTGATTTTACATTTGTTGAGATAACATGTGAAATAATTAAAATGTTACTCAGATACATTTTTTTTTATCGATTGACAAAGAAATATAATATACATAACCATGACTTGTCTAAAGACCTTACATTACGTAATAAACCTTTATGTTTTATGTTAGAATAAATCTACATTGAGGGTCCCCTTACATTGAAAGATGAACGCACTTTGGATCAATTGTCTTTCTGAGCTTTTATTTTACAGCCCTATTCCAAAAGGGATTTAATTATGTTTCTCGAAATTCTACGAGCAATACCCCATAATGACAATAAATCACATGTAGGCCCACATGAGTATTCACAGCCTTCGCCATGACACTCAAAATTGAGCTCCACTCCTCAGTGAAAGGCACATGAAGTTTCTCAAAAGACATCTGGAGGACTCCCAGACCATGAGAAACTAAATTCTCTGGTTTGATGAAACTAAGATCGAACTCTTTGGCCCAAGTGTCATGTTTGGAGGAAACAGGCACTCCTCATCACCTGCCAATACCATCCCTTCATTGAAGCATGGTGGTGGCAGCATCATGCTGTGGGGGTATTTTCAGCGACAAGAACTGAAAGAATAGTAACTTTAGCTCCAACGCTTATTAAAGAACTGTTTTATACTGAGTTTTATACCATACTTCATTCCTTTAACTGCATCTTACTGACAGTGTCAAATTCACAAAGCCATTGCATTACAACATTAACATTATGATAAACAAAAAAAACAATTCAAGTACTTTGTTATTTATTATGTTAACTTGTGGTTTGAAAAATGATAATGCTATATATGTTGTGTGTATTACACACAGTTTGGGTGTTTGTCATGGTGGGCAGCCAAATCTCACGCAGACACCACAAAACTCGCAATCGACTCTGTTCTCACGCTGTCCTGCCAACACATTCTCATCTTGAGCAAGGCTCAACCACTTCACCTGATGTCTTGTGTTGTAAAAGTTGTGAAATAATTGCCTAATAGCTGCCTACCCAAAAAAGTGTGGAGAAAAGAGGCACATACCCATTTACACCTGCTGCTGTAATCCGTCTGTTTGGTCCACTTTTGACCACTTCTGTCCTGATTTCTGCATGAAATATCTGAAAAAGCAAACACATTTACCCTGGATGGTAAATCCAGGGTAATCCAGTGTAGTGAAAATTGGAAAGTGCGTCAGATCAAAGCGGCACCTCTTAAAGGGGCCGCATTCTTAAACCTGCGGCTGTGACTCCTGTCATTAATCTTTATCGAAGGACAAAAGAAAAGAGCATTTCAATGTGTTTTGTAGCTTTAATTCTGTATTTATAATATAATATAATAAAATATCTTATTTTAGAATTTAGCATTAAAGACTATAGAGTTTGATTTGGTAGTTTTCAATTACACTGCACTTGCTGAACGGCTATAATGAATTAAAATAAAGAAATAATCAAATAATTGCAGTACTAATGTCAGAATGAAATCTGTTGTTTCTACATTTATTTGGAAATTACATGTTAAATAATTAGAATGTAAAAATATATTTAAAAACATTAATGTTATGTGTGATTAATCGTGAGTGATCACAGAAAAAATAAGTTATTAATCAGATAATTTATTTAATCGATTGACATAAATATATTATACATAACCATGTCTCCAGAGGTGTCTAAAGACCTTAAAGTACGTAATAAACCTTTATGTTAGAATGAATCTACATAGACAGCGGGTCCCCTTACATTGAAAGATGAACGCAGTTCTCATCTTTGGATCAATTTTCCTTCTGAGCTTTTGTTATGTTACAGTCCTATTCCAAAATGGATTAAATTATGTTCCTCGAAATTCTACGAGCAATACCCCATAATGACAATAAATCACATGTAGGCCCACATGAGTATTCACAGCCTTCGCCATGACACTCAAAATTGAGCTCCACTCCTCAGTGAAAGGCACATGAAGTTTCTCAAAAGCCATCTGGAGGACTCCCAGACCATGAGAAACTAAATTCTCTGGTTTGATGAAACTAAGATCGAACTCTTTGGCCCAAGTGTCATGTTTGGAGGAAACAGGCACTGCTCATCACCTGCCAATACCATCCCTTCATTGAAGCATGGTGGTGGCAGCATCATGCTGTGGGGATGTTTTCAGCGACAAGAACTGAAAGAATAGTAACTTTAGCTCCAACGCTTATTAAAGAACTGTTTTATACTGAGAGCTCAATTTGACGCCATCTCCCACTTCATTCCTTTAACTGCATATTACTGACAGTGTCAAATTCACAAAGCCATTGCTTTACAACATGAATTTTAATTTGTTTATCATAATGTTCAAGTACTTTGTTATTTATTATGTTAACCTGTGATGTACAAAATGAATAATGCTACATAGGTTGTTTATAACACACAGTTCGGGTGTTTGTCATGGTGGGCAGCCAAACTCACGCAGTCACCACAAAGCTTGCAATCGACTCTGTTCTCACGCTGTCCTGCCAACACATTCTCATCTTGAGCAAGGCTCAACCATTTCACCTGATGTCTTGTGTAGTAAACGTTGTGAAATAATTGCCTAATAGCTGCCTACCCAAAAAAGTGTGGAGAAAAGAGGCACATACCCATTTACACCTGCTGCTGTAATCCGTCTGTTTGGTCCACTTTTGACCACTTCTGTCCTGATTTCTGCATGAAATATCTGAAAAAGCAAACACATTTACCCTGGATGGATAAAGTATTTCATTTGAATAGATGAAATAAGTGCATGCAATGTACCAGAGATGACAGAAAAAACATACAGAGAGTATAGCGGTTTTATTTCTGCTTTGTGAGATGTGAGACAGCACCGAACACTGTATGTGTGTGTTAGACATGGTGAGAGAACATTCTGCTTGGTACATTTTTTTGTCTTTGAACCAAACTTTGAGATCTTAAACCGGCATGAGCTTAATGGGTCTTCTGTTTTTGAACTACAAGTGGTTTAACTCCTTAGGCGAGGGCAACATCATGTTGACACTGGGACAACATTTAAATCAACCAATCAGATTTCAGAAATAAGTTTACAGGTCATTTTAAATTTAATCTTTCAACCAGGATAAGGTGCTTCTAGACCATTGTTTTCACTTATCATTTCCCTCTCGTTTTAGGGGTAAGTCATGATTAGGGTGGGGTCTGGTTTGGGTTCAGGTTATATTAAAAAAATGCTGTGCTTAGGTCAAGAAAATAGGTTTTCCTGAGGACATCAAGCACTTGGCAAAATCAGGTCGAGCAGTTTAAATCCTGTCTGGCACGCTTCTCATGATGTTTATCCATGATGTCCGCATACGGACATTATTCTCTCCTTTAAAAACTTCTTAAAAACTCATTTGTCTTCTAAATATAACACCTCAGGTCTTAATCGATGATTATTTTGTTTGTTTGTTTTTCGTTTTCTTTTGATTGTTCTTATATAGACTTTGGAAAGCGACCTTGGGTTTTGGAAAGACACTATATAAATACAAATGATTATTATTATTAGTGTCTTGGCATTAGTGAATAATGGCATTTGTTTAATATTGAATGATAAAATTTAAATTATGTGAAGGCCTTGTAGCTCAATGGTAAGAGCATTGCGTTAACAATGCAAGGTTGTGGGTTCAATCCTAGGGGATTGCAAATACCTATAAATGTATAGGGTTAAGCAATGTAAATCGCGTTGGATAAAAGCGTCTGCCAAATGCATAAATGTAAATGTAAATGTTATGTAAGCGTATTGCTAAAATCTGAGTGTTTGATGGACTGCTGTTTAAAAAACTTTTCTCTCTTTCATCTGTGTAACTCCACTGATAATCTCTAAAAGTTTTTTGTTTTCAAGTTTCAAAAAGCAGCATTTGGTATTTCCTTTAAATACATTTTATGAGTAAGTATTTGCAATTTGTAACTAAATACTTTTTGATGTATTTGTGCCCGTGTCTGTTCATGGTGAAAACATATAGAAATAAGAATACTATGCCATAAAAAAAGTTTAACTCTCAATAAACATCAAACAATGAGTTGATGTCAATAAACATTGTTATTTATAAATGTATTAAGCAAGGGTTGCCTACGTAATATTCCACTATATAACATTCAATAACGACACAACCCGCAATAACTGAACAATGGCGTCATCTAGTTGTAGAAACGATGACACACAGCTGACGTGATTTCCAGATGCGTGGAGGTTTGTAAAAACTAAAGCATGATATATTTTAATCTAGTTTAATCAAGAAAGCAAACTCACTAAAATACAACCGTTTAGATGAATGGCATTGTTTTAAAATACTGACAGGAGACACACAACATTAAAGCTCATTTATAGTTTACTTATTTATAAGGGTATTATTTAAATAATAATTCACACTTTTATCATGTCAGAGTCAGTACTGTTTCAACATTCTTTATAATAAAGCTGCTTGAAAGGTTCATCACAGCGATGCTATAGCATCGAAAAGCCATTTTTGGTTCCACAAAGAACCATTCAGTCAAAGAACCATCTCTTACTTACCTTTTTATAATCTGAAGAACATTTTTTTATTTTTTTTAATATGAAAAGCCTCTTTATTTTCAAGACTGTAAGTGTAATTGAATATCCAGGTTCTCACAAAATTGAGTTTTAAAACAGAACTCTTCTAGATTACATGTTCCTCTGGTTTGCCACAGTTTTTACCATAGTTGATGAATTTGAAGATGAATTTCTTGTTTTAGACCAGTCATTACATTTATTTGTAATAACATTAAAAATTTGTGTCTCAACTTAAACTTGATTCGGTTCCTTTCCGAGCCAACATGACAAATTTTGGGACAAAGGTTGGGACACATTTTCCGTAGGCGTTCCTAAAGTTCTGTTATAGGTACTCTAAGGGTCACAGTTTGCTCCTCTCTAAATATGCTGCTGACAAACTTGTAAGGATCTTTGTAAAGCATTCCTGGTATGCTCCTTTTTCTTATATTGCTCTCTGCTCTCTGCAGCGAGGGCAAATTTTAATATCGCCTTGTAGTTCCTCTAGGCCCTTCCATTCCTCTTCCGTGGCCTACTTCCAGTGTTTCCTCAGACTCCTCCTTTCTCTCACAAGTCTGTCCATTTCTTTTTGTTTCCTGGACCTAGGTCTACCCTTCGTCTCCTTCTGTGACCTTGGGTTCTTGATTTTCACTCCAAATCTCTCCGCCCCATAGGTGTAGATGATCTCCCCCATCTTCTCCACTTTTCTTTCAACATCTCATTTTTGGCCTGCTGATTGGACGAGATCCGAGTCCTTGGTTGCCCAGGATTTGGGCCAAAGTACCTGAGGTTCTGATACCCTGTGGGCTGTGGTTCTTGTCCCCCCACTGGGCTTCACACGACTGATTTGCCCTACCTCTTGTGAAGTATTGGTCAATGTGATGCCTCTCACTAAGCTGTGCCTCAAATGCATCTCTGTAGATTCTGTCATGTTGTTCCAACTTCTGCTGTGCTGATCTCTAAGTTCATAGTCAATTCCATTCCCAGTTCTGTTGCGATGTGATCCGTCCATGAGTCATCTTGCACCACTGCTCTCACAGACTACAGGGGTATTCTCTTGTTTTTTCGTAGATGGGTGGACCCAGTACGCTTTATAGTAGCGGATCCTGTCGACATAGGTAGCTAGCCCAAGAAGATTATGGTGTTTCAAATATAAATCACACATATCAAGTATGTTATCATGTGCTGCTGACTGTGTGCGTTTTTCCTCATTGACTGTTATTTTTATTCTCTTTCATGCATCAACTTTATAAATAAAGTAATGAAAGCAAATGACAACGTTGTCTGACTGAAGGTGTTAATATATAGCCAGTGAATCTTCAGCATATACTGTAGCTATGTTAGAGAATGAGTGTGAACATGACAGATGTATGACTTCCTGTCTTATTTCCTGAACAATGATACGAACCGTGTTAAAGTGCTAATGATGTTTTCTGTCACTTCGTTTTCATCATACACTTTAACAATCATCTTAGAGGGCAAGCGTTCTATCAGATTTATAAAAAATGGACCCAGTTTATGAAAATTCATCTTGCATCCGGTCAACAGCTGATCCAAGATGCAGATCTTCTCATTACAAGGGTAAGATTGACATGCATCAGAATGAACAATCTGTTCTTTTCTGTTTCACAGTGATTTCTCTGGAGGTTTCACAGGGAATATATAAATAGGTCAATATATGTGTATGTTTAGGTTTCCAGTATGATATATCAACGTTTATGTAAACGTGCTCCGTGCGGCACCACCTATTTCAGTGGCAAAACAATAATACATAACCTAATAGAAACATTTCATGCCAAAGCATGATGGTATAATATGAAGTATGACACAGTTTTCTTATAGTG
This sequence comes from Triplophysa bombifrons, assembly GCA_029783895.1. Taxonomy (NCBI): domain Eukaryota; kingdom Metazoa; phylum Chordata; class Actinopteri; order Cypriniformes; family Nemacheilidae; genus Triplophysa; species Triplophysa bombifrons. The sequence goes on from CM056469.1 coordinate 20,363,300, forward strand.
TTAAAGTGCTACTGGATTTTTGTCACCTTTGTTGATCTATATAAAGGCTTTATACAGTGAATGCGTCTTTCTATAGAATACAAATAAAAATGTACAGGTCTAGTGAAGGGTGATTTTTAAGATGTCATTTTTTTATTCCAGGTCAGGCAGAATTTACTCCCTGCAAGAGAACTAAAGTTCTTCTGATAGTTCTCTGTGTCTCAGTTGTTCTTTTAATTGGGGGTCTCTGTGTTCTGGGGGTCCTGTGTGAGTATAAATTATCTTTAGTTTGTAAATTAACTTGTTATTTACTCATTTACTCTCAAAAAGGACGTGTGTGTGTTATGCTTCACACATTATGGGGCGGTTTCCCGGACGATGATTAGCTCAAGATTCAAATATTTTTTGTTGATTTTCATTAAAAGTGACAACACAAGTTGAGTTGAAAGCAATATGTGTTGTTTTTATCAAAAGAGTTTAAAAATCAATTGTTTCTCCTTTAATCACATTTCAATATGTTTGCAGATTCTAAATTGCTGCATGAGATGCCTCAAGACATGAACAACACAAGTAAGACAAATGTATATCATCCGGTCAGATCAAATCTTAAATACAATGAAATGTATTTGATAAGTTCGTGAGAATAATGCATAGTAAAAGGGCTTTTTGCACATGATGGTGAGGTTTTGAGACCCCAGGGTCGTATAAACTCGTATTACACTATCGTGTCGAGGTGTTTTGGCTTAAGGAAGTGCTCAGCACTATAAAGAGGATCTGTCATATCGCTTATATATTACTTTCAACCGCGTCTATATATGACTTTATTCTCTTTTTATCTAAAAACACCCATATTTGCAGGCCAAAAATCATCCTTTACCCACACAGTGTTATACGACTCGAAATACTCTGGTGTCCCATAGCTAACAGGCCCATCTTGTTCAACTAGCGAATATGATAGCATACGAATCAAACACGTGAGTTAATTTTTGTTTCTGCACTCAAAAAGATGCTGGGTTATTTCAAGTCTGTTTTCTTTTAATTCTTTAAATTGCACATCTAAGAAACATGCAATATCCCACTTACAATTTAGTGCGCTTCCAAGATTTTGTTACTTTTTTCAGAGCATTTAAGCAACACAAGAGAACTTTTACTTATGGTTCCCCCTCCTGGTTGATAAGGGCAGTAGTTTGTTATCAGTGTCGTTAATACTGTAGCTGAATAAGCTTCCACATGAGTAGCGCAATACAAATGAATTTGTTGACTAAGCAGAAACCGCTATTTTCCTCTTTGTTATTTTTTTGCTGGCTCTGCCATGGTGATGCTTTGAAGACTTGCGTTGAACTAGATCGGTTCGTCTTGATGTAAGCTGTTGGCTAACTTCACTCAGAATACGAGTAAAAGCAGTAAAGCAAGTGATGGGCGGGGCTTGTGAACTTACCCGCACAACAAATTTACAAGTGTGATTTCAGCCGATAGAGGGCGGCTGCTTAGGTAGCAGTGGCAGTAAATTTTGTCCAGTATGGAGTTGTGTTACCACTAAAATAATTTAAGAGAAATTATTGTAAGGTCGAAAAACTCCCTAGTGTTGCTTTAAAGTAAAGCTGTTGTGTGAGGATCATAGCAGAGCTGTGATATGAGGGCACTCTTATTATGTTTAAGTAAAACAAGGCTAGATTTGTGGGAGTATTTTATACTTCCTAATTTTATTCATATTATTTTATATTGTTATTATAAATTCTTTCATTTTGGTGCAGATTATAAAATGGAGTTGGAAGCACTCAATACCCAAAACGAGGAGACACTTAGAAAGTTAAACAGATTAAATGGTAAGTGTTGAGTATGTCAGATCAGACCCTTATATACATACATGATGAACAGTTGAATTGTGTCTTCTTTCCATATAGCGAGCACAGGTTGTCCACTTTGTGCCGTGAACTGGATTCATTTCGAAGGAAAATGTTATTTCTTTTCTACTGTAAAGATGAACTGGACTCGGAGTCGAGATCACTGTGTGACTCTGGGAGGACACCTGGTCATAATCAACAACAACACAGAGCAGGTGAACCCGTCTTCAAGTTGTTTCAAACCCTAATAAATGTCTCTGCTCGGTTGAACACAAAGGTAGATATTCAGAAGATTGTTAGCACTCTTCAGTTCTGGGACATTCACTACATAGTACATTTTCATTTTTTTCCTTAAAACAAAAAAATAGTTGACACTTTGACTAACATTTAAATTTTTCCTACTATGGCAGTCAGTGATGTCCCGGAAGTGAAAATTGCTGACATTCTTCCAAATATCTTTCTTTGTGTTCCACAGAACAAAGAAACGTATACAGGTTTGGAACAATCTTAGGGTGATAAATATTGACAGAATTTTCATTTTAGGGTGAATTATCCCTTTAATGATGACATATCTTCATATCTATTCAATCCTTTAATCTCACCAGGCTTTTCTGACATCTAATGTTAAAATCACTCACTGGATTGGACTCAATGATATAGAGATCGAAGGACGATGGGTTTGGGTGAATAACCAGCCACTCAATGACTCCATAGAGTACGAGTTATTATTTTTGACAATATAAGTTAAACATGTAAAAGAACTAAGATACATGAGGCTGTTTCTCCAGCAGGTAAATGATTTCTTTTCTTCTCTCTGTAGATTCTGGATCAAGCGGGGGAATGGTGTCAGAGAGCCAGATAACTGGAGTAAAATTCATCCAGCAGGTGAGGACTGTGCAAGTTTGGGACACCCGGCGGGAGAAACTGATTTCTGGACTGACGCTCTCTGCTATCAAGAGAAAAGATTTGTGTGTGAAGCTCCTGCCTCCGTTTAACTTTGCGAGAGCGAAAGGTTTCTGTCCATCCCTGCTGAAAAACATGTAGATCTTATTCATTTCTTAAGGATTTTAAGGTTTGCTGACAACAAGAATGGTGGCTGCTCACTTCTGAATCCATTTTTGACACTTTTAGTTCTGTTGTGGATTTTTTGGGCTATGGTCTTAAACTTTTGATCAGCTGTTTGAACATTCTGTTTGAGTTTAAATTAAGTTTTCAATAAATTGCCCACTCTCTGATTTTTTGTGTCTTGCTCCTGTTTCTTGTCTTGACCTTTTGGAGCAGTACTGACAAACCTGGTTAAGATCCACCAACGAGAAATGCGAAAAAGTGTAATGTTTCCCCGGGTCTTAAGTTTTTGTTCAGGAGTGTACATTGCACACATTCAGAGAGAAAACAATGGAAGGCCGTGTATTCTCCATCTGGATTTCTCATGTTACCCCAACGGTTCTTTCAACAAGATGATTATGACGGTAACAACGCAAGGTTGTGGGTTCGATCCCAGGGGATTGGAAATACCTATGTAAAATGTATTGGATAAAGCAATGTAAGTCGCTTTGGATAAAAGCGTCTACCAAATGCCTAAATGTAAATGAAAATGTAAATCTAACCTCAGAGTTGTGATGGGGGTCCTACAATTGAAACACCATTCAGGAAAGTTATAAGGACTAAATTAAAACTCTATCAAAATTACTTTTCAGAGAAGTGTCACGATATAAAATCCTTTTAAACTTTACGCTTATGGCTCTTAAATTTTTATCTAAATTAGCAGTGAGTCTGAAGACATACAGACATGACTTATAAATGCATTACTGTGGGGTTAATGAATCTCACCAAATCTGTTCAATATTCAAATTGAAAAAGAAATGAAGACAGAGCAATAAAGAAAACAGCATCTTCCAAGGCGATTTTATTTAATGAAAATGAAGCACATGACTGTTTAGTCATTATGTAACAGTTATTATAAATTCTTTAAGTTGATTTTGATGTGAAATATGACGTCGGTGTGGTTTTTAGCTTCATCTTTTAAGGTCTTATTTTGTAACCATCACATGGCGACATTAATGCCTGTTAATGCAATTAATGCCTGTATGTCTAAAACCATCAAATCTTGTTTAGATATTTGTGAAAAATAAAATATTATTTTTACAGTGTATAAAAGTTCTATTCTATGTGTCCATATTATACATTTTTAGTTCTGTACAAACAACTGAGATCATCCGTCCATTTATTTTGAGGTCCATTTATCGGCTGTTTGGTTTTAGTGTCTGAATCCGTCTGGTCAGAGATCGTCTTCAACTTCATTTCAGTGTTTTCCGTAATGGATTTCTGTACACCCATCCGTCACCCTGCACACACAAACACAGAGACGTTGATTTCAAATACTGTGGAAAAGATTGTGAAGATTATAATCATTGATGTATAAAGAAGAATAAACTTTTGTGTCATGACTACAAAGCTGTCTGTCACATTTCCTGCATTGAATCTTAAATGTTCCAAAGGTTTGTTTGAGACACTAACAGAGAGAAAATGAAATATGTGTTTTTTTATCGTAAAGGGTTTCTTAAGGATGCCACAAAAAAAAGGGAAGTTTGCAGTATACCCGGGCGGGCAGTTCATCTCTAACACACAAAATCGTCCTTTCTGTCGGACCTATGATGTGAATGCAGTGTTCTTTTGAGGATAAACATGAACGCACCTCTTTGCTGAAGTATTTGGGTTTCCAGCTCATGTTGTTCTGTGTTCTCCTCCTCTCTTCTGATCTCTGGTGTTCTTCCAACACGTGTTTGTGTTCAGTCGCCAAATCAATGTTTCCTTCCTTCAGCGCTCGCGTGACGTACTGCCAGAGACGTCTACGGTACATTCAAACAACAGAAAGTCATCATTTGTGTAAATGTGTAACAAACCTGAACACCCCTTTAATACCGCAGACAGAAGAGTATGTATACAGCCGTGGAGAAAAATCTAAATATGTTTTTCTGATTTTAAAATGTACTATTTATGGGTGTGTGTTGTTTACATTTTTTAAGGAAAAGGTGCTATTTGTTAACAATTAGTTAATGCGTAAGCTAACATGAACTAACAATGAACACTACATCTACAGCATTTATTATTATTAATTAATGTTCATTTCAGCATTTACTAGTACATTATTAAAATCAGACGTTGTCGTTGTTAACATGTATAGAAGTGAATTAAAAATGGACAAGGATTAATAAATGTAGAAAAACAAAATTCTTCATTGTTGGCTCATGTTGGCTAATGCATTTATGGTAAAGTGTAACCGTTTTTTGTGTGATTCTGTGAACTACGAACAACGTTTTCTGCCAAATTTCAAATAAAAAATTTGTTTCTACTTGCATTTAATGGCAGAAAATAAAAACTGAAAACTGTTGTATATTTTTTCAGACCTCAAATACTGCACTGAAAGCACGTTCAGGTTCACCTTTAAGCAATACAACAATTATATTTGTATGCTACATGTATTTAAAAAAATTCAAAAATATTTTATTTTATGTGATAACCCTGATTTTCATGTGTCATGTTGTCAGTCTTTTGCATTGCTGTTGGATGACTTTATGTCACTCCTGAGGTTTGACTTTGTTGAAATATACATCTAGAGTGCCAGGTGATGTCATCAATAATTTCACTTTATTTTTTGCAAGTTGAAAAATTCTAATTTCTGTCATCATTAAATAGTTTTAGACGTTTGAAGGTCCTTTCGAAATCAACTTTTTTCTTATGTTCTTGTGACCCTGACCTGGATTCGGTCCGCCCCTGTTTCTCCACAGGACGGATCAGCTTCCTGATGACGGTCAGTTTCGAGGTGTCAATCACTTTAGTCTCTCCGCTGCTGTAGGTGAACTCCAGCGTCCCGTTCCACTCGCCCTGAGCTTTACACACGATGATGCCGCTGGAGTTCTGCTTCACCTCCGCGGTTACCCTTAAAGACACACACACACACATTTCTCGCATGGCATCTCAACTGAATAAAAATCAAACAGAGGGCAGTCACGGACCTGTGAACTTTGCCCCCGTAGATGGGTTTGGTGTGGAATGTGACGTTGGCCGAGTATCCCGTCTGAACGCAGCTGATGGTGACCTTCCCCCCCAGCTCCACCCACGGCACGGTCAGGATGGAGCGAGCGTACGCGCTCGGGAACGTGAACACGTACTCTTCGCCGTGATCCCGCAAATACAGCAGGCCTGAAGGTCAAAGGTCAAATCTCACAATCTAAACGAACACACAACATAGGGACGGATGACACCCACCTTCGCCCACCATGGAGACACCCACTGACATGCCCATGAACTTGCTCTTGGTCCAGACGTGTGTGTTGACACACATGCCTCTCTCGGCGCACTCGCAGTAAAACCCCGACACCGGAGGATGATGGGACACCTGCTCCGCCACGAATCGCACCCTGCAACAGTCAGGCCCTGCCCTCAACGCCTCCTGAACGCTCCTCGTGTTTGTCTCTCGCCCCGCTGACCCCACAGGATGGGTTTGACTCCCGAGAGGCCGGATTTGGTCTCGTGGAACCTCCCACGAACAGTGAAAGGTTTCACCCAGCAAGGGGTTGTAGGGCTTTTTGGTCACCGCACCTTTGCGTCCTTCGTGGAAGGCGGTCAGGTAGTATTCGAGGAATCGCACCATGCGGTCTTCGGGACCGCTGCCGGCGGAGATGGCCAGGAAGAGATCAGGGTGGGCCATGAAGTTAGAGTACATCTCCAACAGCGAGCGCTTCTCCAGGATGAATGTAGGGAGCACCACCTGCACAGAATTTACTTTCACGTTTACATTCATTCATTTGGCAGACGCTTTTATACAAAGCTATTTAAACTGATTTGGTTTTTATCAATTTGTGTATTCCCCGCATATGAAACCTATGACCAATTCTTTGTTATTTCTGGTTGCACACTTTTAATGCAGTTGAGTTTTTATAGTTTAGTTTTCAGCTTTATTCATATTTCGCATTAGCTTTCTTTTTTGCTTTTTTTTATAATGTTCTTTTGTCATTTTTGTTTGTTTTTTAATGTTGCTGTTGAAGACAAATTTATTTTAGTTGTAGTTTAGCTTTTATTTATTTTCAGTTAATAATTTTAGTGCCTAAAAGCAATTCCTTCATCATTTACTCACCCTGTTGTCACCTTAAACCTGTTCGGTGATTTTCTTTCTTCTGCAAAACAAATAAGATGATATTTTGAAACGGTTTTCTGTTAGCAACATTTTTCAAAATATATTTTAGGGTGTTCTGCGGAAGAAAGATAATCATAGACGTTTGAAATGGCACAAGGGTGTGGAGATATTGACAGAATTTTCATTTTGAATGTGAACTATCCCTTAGGAATAAAATGAAATATGTTTAAGTTTCTATTTAATTAAAACAAATATTTGAACTGATTTCAATAAACAGAAATGTTTATAATATTATATTGTATTTACATTTACATTTAGTCATTTAGCAGACGCTTTTATCCAAAGTGACTTACAAAGAGATCAGGGAGCATTAAGCGATATGTCATACAGGAGTAATAATACCAAAGTACAAAATTACTGTTTTCAACAAAAGCTGGACCACTACTTGTTGAGTGAAAGAGAGGTATAATATACTATAATATTGTATAATATTATATCATATAATACGATAATATAAAATGTTTATAATATTATTTTATATTTTAATAGTTTTAGTAAACGATAATATTCTTGGTGCAAACATATATTCAGTTTATAGTCATTTCATGTACATATACACATTACCAAACAAACATAATCAGCGTAAATAAATACTTTCAGCCATTCGCTCGATATGTTCACTGCTCTCTGTAATATACTTTACATTTTCAAAATATATTTGATCTATATGTTTATTGTGTACTGTTGAATGTAATGAATCCCTGTAGTTTTTGTCTTGTGTATGTGTGTCAGTATTCATTCATACTCGTGTCAGGTCCATTCCCAGTTTGAGTTGAGAACACAGTTGAAGAATAACACTCCTCCGCTCCTCCAGCACGTCGAGATCTTCCTCCACATTATCTTCAGCATCAATCTCCTCATCACTGACTGAAATCCCCTCCAGAGAGTCCTGTAACAAACACACAAACATCACAGTCAGCCTCAAAATTAAAAAACACACCGTAACAAAAAAAGTGTACAAAAGATAACATGATGCAGTATTAGGATCCAACGCTATCAGTGTGATTTTCTTTTAGTGGTATCTTCTACACATAATTGAAATCTCATAAAACCAGAACAGATCAGATCATGATGCATCTGTAAAGGTCATATCGGATTTGACCCCAAATCACATTTTAGTTCTCTTTCTCTCTCGGTCTGATAATGCTGAAGACTGCAGGTCTGATGACGGCTGATCTGGTGCACTTTCAGCTGAACTCTCTCCATCTTCACGCTGCTGTATATTAATGACAAACACACCCACATCTACATCCAAAACATCTTCTAGAAAAATGTTTTATACACATACATTTGCCAAAAAGCTTACGTAAGTAAAAATGATGAGTGTCTTTTCTCTCCATCTGTTTTGACAGACACGTCTTTCTTTACCTCAGCGGCGTTCTGCAGTGAGTTTGTCTTCGTGAGCGAAGGCTCTGCGGATGCACCGCCTTTTCTCAGACGTTCACCCGAGGGAGACTTTGGAACGCTCCACACGGGAACATTGTCTGTAAGCACGCAGAACACACGAGCAGCGCTTAGAAATCACATGTGTCTCTACTCAACGTCTCTCAGCCAATGATCGACGCGCTATAAAAACAGCGTAAACCAGTCTGAGCTGGTCTGGACTGTTTTAAACTGTTTATTCTAATCTCCCACCCCAAACTCATTCAAAACTGTTGAACTAGAACCAAGCGAATCATCTTAAACTGGTTTACGGTGTTTTTTAGAAACCCAGAGCGTGAGGTGAGTCCAAACATCCCAGTTTTTCATCCAAACATCTTGCTGACAGTTATACATTCATCATCGGAGAGCTTGAACTCACATCAGACCTTCTTCATCATCATCATCATCACTCAAGGCTCGTCTCACTCTTCAGCTGGGACTCACAGAATTTTAGAGACAGGATTATTTTCCATTCTAGACTTTCAGAGCTCCAGCGGGAGTATGAGGATGATGAAGAGTAGGATTATTTTCCGTGTTCAGCACATCTCAACACGAGCATCTTTGACACATGAAACACATCACGACAGCATCATCAAGCTCTTTTCTGCTTCATATGAAGTATGTGTATAATGATGTATGTTAAATTATACCATGTGTTGTATCTCTATCACCTCTACGTAACACAAGCAAGGACTGAAACATCATGTGAATGTTCTAGAATACCTGAATATCTTTCTGATTTTTTTGGTCCGCCTAAATAACCTACCTATAAACTCCTACCTTTAAAGGGGTCATATGACATGGCTAAAGTGAATATTATCATGTGCTTAGATGTAATGCAATGTGTATACACAAAAAAACTCTTCTCTGAAACGTGCAGATTTTCTAAACAGCTGCTTGTCTGAAAAGTGAGGTGTGCTATGATTAGCCAGTTAACCAGTGCGTAGTGATTGGTCGAATACTGCAAGCCTGTGACGGAAATTTAACGCCTCTTACTAAATTTGGAACATCAGGTTACTCTTCAATTGTACTAATAGGTGCACCACCTTCCTTGCATATACATTTAGGCGGTCTAGGTCAAATCACACCACCAACTGACGTAGATTTGTGGGGGTGTGGATCCACAAGGCGTTTCAAGCAGGTCTGGGTGAGCATTCGCTTTTAGATAGAATGCATCTTTTGTTCCCACACTTTCATTTTAGAAATTTTACGTGTGTCTAATACATGCATGAGCAAACTTATAACACACCAAAGACACAGAAAAACATGTATTCTCGCCATATGACACCTTTAAACTTCTTTTAAAGCTCTTGATATAATGTAACATAAAGGCAAGGCTTTGTCATGTCAACATTCACAGCATCTTATGACAATCTCAAAAGAACTGCATGATTCATTCATTCCTATGAATGGTGAAAACATGCAGTTTAACAAGAAACATGCAGAGAAAACAAAAACACAGAGACACATGCACAGAGCAGAAGAGAACATCAGGAATGATTAGAACCCAAACAGATCATGCAAACAAAACAACAAATATTAAAGATTTGCCTTTACCTGTTTGATGTTTCCCTTCTGTCTTAATCTGGAAGAGCCATCCCCACCAGATCCCCACCCCATTAGAGCCACGCCCAATCAGAGCCCCACCCCATTATACTCACACCCACTCAGAACCCCATCTCCATCAAAGTCCCGCCCCATCAGAACCCCACCCCCATCAGAGCCACGACCAATCAGAGCCCCCCCATTATAGTCACGCCCACTCAGAGCCCCACCCCATTATACTCACACCCACTCAGAACCCCATCTCCATCAAAGTCCCGCCCCATCAGAACCCCACCCCCATCAGAGCCAGGACCAATCAGAGCCCCTCCCCATTATAGTCACGCCCACTCAGAACCTCATCTCAATCAGAGCCACGCCAAATCAGAATCATTGTAGTCCCGCCCAATCAAAACTCCATCCCCATCAGAGTCCCACCCCATCAGAGCCACGCCCAATTAGAACCCCACCCCCATCATAGCCCCACCCCCTAAGTCTGTATAATTGTTGCGTTCGATTGTTCTTTTTTTATATTTAAAAAATGAAAACGCTGAGACTTATAACTCAAGTTAATTTCATTCAAATGTACATGACTTTTATTCTTAAGTGGAAAAACAAAAGAAATGTTTCTTATTCAAAGAAAAAGGGCCAATGACTTGATCTGTGTCATTGAAGTGATGAGACGCTTTAATCTCCAGTATCGCGCTCCACTCTTTCTGACAAATAACAACAAAAATAAGTTTGAAAAGCTTTATGAAAGCTGAAACAAAATTCGCCATGTTCTTTTTAAACACAGAAAACAGAAAGTGAATAACAACATTTAAAATAAATGATATAAAATGACAGACGCAAAACTGAGAGCCTGAATCCAGGCTCAGAGTTCTGAGTGACACATTTTGTAGGATAGTTCTAACATTGTCCACTGACAGTCCAAAAATAGTGAACAAAACAACAATCAAAACCCAAAATATCAGATGAATTGATGGCAAAGTCATTCAAGTGAAGCGTCTGACAGACTGAAGCACAGTTCATGTCACGCGTGATGCTTTTATTGGATATAAAATCAGGCACCTGTGTGTTTCTTTGGCATGTGTGTTGTCCACGCGAACACAAATAACTTCTGAAACATTCTCACAAACACACACAATAAAACACTTGCATGCTTTCAAGGGATTTATTTCAACCCTTTCCACTGAAACAACACACAGACAGGCACAGAACTAAAAAAAACCCACAAAAACAATTCAAATACAGATGAATGAAGTCCAAACACGAAGACAAGAAAACACAACATGCAAAATGAAAATAAAAACAGCCCTTCAACAACATCTATTGCAAACGTTTAGCTGCATCGGCCCTGTTAAATACGGACAGGGACCACAGTCGACCTCACCCTGATCTTTGACAGGCTCGCGGTCTGGTGTGCCGGGGGTCTTAAGGGCGCCTGTGTTGGACTCACCGGAGGGCGGAGCGCGGCTGTATGCCGGCTGTAAGATAGACAGGCATTCTCCAAGGCAGCTGAGGGTGGCGGCAGACGTGGCTTTCAGCAGAAGAAGGTCCTGGTCCAGACACGACAGAGGTCCTCTCATGGGTAAAGACTCGATGGACTGAACCAGATTCTTCTGCTGACCTTCGGCCTGATTCATAACCTGAGGAGACACAGAGAGAGAAGTGAGCTTGAGAAGCTCAATCACAAATGTTTGTGTAGTAACACTCTTGTGGCTTTTAATTCGGATCGGTTAACACACACACACAAACACACACACACACATGAGCTATGTGAAAGAGATTGATCATTGAACGCTGGACACCTACAGCAGACGTTTCATCAGCCGTCTGTGAGAATGCGTGTGATCACATTCAGTAACAGTGAGCAATAACATTTCATCACCCGACAGCTGACGGGAAGATTTTCATTCTCTAAGTGACGTCCTGGCAGAGATACACAACAGAGAAATAAACAACGCAACCCTGAGACTGACACACTTTTTATTACAGCAAATAAATCACTAGAATTTTTACTTCTCACCTGTGTGTGTGTGTGTGTGTGCGCGTGTGTGTGAATGAGATACACCTCATCTCTCTGACCTCCAGGAGGCGCTGTGTATGTGCGTTTGTCTGTGTGTGTGTGTGTGTGTGTGTGTGTATGCGTGTCTGTGTGTTTTTGTATGTGTGTGTGTGGGATACACCTCACCTCTCTGACCTCCAGGAGGCTCTGTGTGTGTGCGTGTGTGTGCGTGTGCGTGTGGGTGTGGGTGTGTGTGAGATACACGTCACATCTCTGACCTTCAGGAGGCACTGTGTGTGTGCGTGAGTGTGTGTGTGTGTGCTTGCGTGCATGTACGTGTGTGTGTGTGTGTGTGTGTGTGTGTGTATGCGTGTCTGTGTGTTTTTGTATGTGTGTGTGTGGGATACACCTCACCTCTCTGACCTCCAGGAGGCTCTGTGTGTGTGCGTGTGTGTGCGTGTGCGTGTGGGTGTGGGTGTGTGTGAGATACACCTCACCTCTCTGACCTCCAGGAGGCTCTGTGTGTGTGCGTGTGTGTGCGTGTGCGTGTGGGTGTGTGTGAGATACACCTCACATCTCTGACCTTCAGGAGGCACTGTGTGTGTGCGTGAGTGTGTGTGTGTGTGTGTGTGCTTGCGTGCGTGTACGTGTGTGTGTGTGTGTGTGTATGCGTGTCTGTGTGTTTTTGTATGTGTGTGTGTGAGATACACCTCACCTCTCTGACCTCCAGGAGACTCTGTGTGTGTGTGTGTGTGTGTGTGTGTGTGTGCGTGTGTGTGTGGGTGTGTGTGAGATACACCTCACATCTCTGACCTTCAGGAGGCACTGTGTGTGTGCGTGAGTGTGTGTGTGTGCTTGAGTGCGTGCGTGTACGTGTGTGTGTGTGTGTGTGCTTGCATGCGTGCGTGTACGTGTGTGTGTTTGTGTGTGTGTGTGTGTGTGTGTGTGTGTGTGTGAGCAATGGAGAGGAAGGTTAAGTAAAAGGACTTTTCAAAAAAGAAATACAAAGTATAAGAAATACAGAAAATAAGTTTTGATGACTTTCTCATATAAACATAATATAATGGTGAAGTGTATGTATGTGTGTGCCTCACCTCTCTGACCTCCAGGAGGCGCTGTGAATACTGGTTTTTGGCACGTCGGGCGGCTCCAGGCGACTTGTGGTGTGTAATGGTAACAATGTTGCTAGGAGTATGAGGCAGATGTCTCTGAGATGCAGGTGAGGAAGACAGAGGAACATGAGGAAGAAGAGAGAAGCTCCGCGCTCGACCTGATGAACACTGAGAGAGAGAGAGAGAGAGAGAGAGAGAGAGGATCTCAGTTCAAATTGTCTATACTTTGCGTAAAATAATTACTGCAGAAATGCATAGCAAGTGTTTTTAACAATTTTGAAAGCAGTGTGTTAGCATTTGAAAAATGTGCGTAGAATTCATAGTGTTTTGCAGGTTGTGGAGTATGAATGACAAAAGTTATTGTGAATTTTGAAAAATGTGATCACTAAAGGCATTTTGTCTGAAAGCAATGAAAAGGATTCACAGTTTGGTCTGCGCAGACGTCTGTTCTGCAGACTGTGTGAAGTGTTTTAAAAATGTGGCTTCATTATTTAACAAAGCTGTAATATAGGAAACTATATATTCTTTGTGTGGGTTTACCTGCGTGTGAAGTGTGTTTTGAGTTCTGTCAACACACAGGAGCTCATCACAGTCCTTGAGTTTCATCACCTGTCATGTATAACCAATCAGATTACACTGTTACAAAGATACAATGAAACACATCGTGTGTGTGTGTATGCGTGTATGTTTGCGTGTGTGTCTGCATGCGTGCGTGTGAATATGTGTGTGTGTATGTATGTGTGTTTGTCTCCGTGCGTGTGTGTGTTTGCGTGTGTATCTGCGTGCGTGTGTTTGTGTCTGTGTGTGTCAGCGTGTGTGTAGGTGTGTGTGCGTCTGTGTGTGTGTGTGTACCTTGGCACTGCTGTCAGAGTGGCGTCTGCTGCAGGCCTGTATCTGTGTCATCCACACATGCTGCTCTGTGGCATCCGCCGCTGGAATTATGAGAGATTGATGTGGACATTTGACAGAGGGAATATGTATGAATTCATAGCAGTAACCATGGTAACCACATACACACATATATGTACCAGGAAAGGAAACGTTTCCAAGCAATAAACATCAACAGCTGTACAACACAGTACAAATACATCTCTATATGTGACAGTCGGTGTTGATGATAAATTAAGCTCTACTCTGTTTTAACACTTTAAAAAAGTTCTTCTGTAATCATAAACTACACATGAACTGACAGAAATGACCAGACTGTCCTAACAGGATTTATTACTTTTTATGTACATTTACAGTAAAGGAACAGTTCACCTAAAAATGAAAATGAATGACTCACACTCGACTTGTTCCAAATCTGTACGAATGTCTTTGTTTGGTTGAACACAGAGGAAGATATCTGATATCAGTTCTTGTACCCCATTGACTACCATAGTGGGAAAAATGACAATGGTGGTGAAAAGAGCCCCAGAACGGTTTGCTGTCCTACATTCTTCAAAATATCAGAACAAAACTAATTATGTTACAGTAATAAGTAATTTCCAACTATTGTAGTCAATGGGGTCCAAAAACGGTTTGGTTATAACTTACAGTAAGCATTCTTCCCTTTATCTTTCTCTGTATTTTCAGTACAAATAAATTGATACAGTGAATGTTGACAGAATTCACATATCTTTAATGAGATGAGAATGAAAAATACCTCTGAGTTTGAAGAGCTCTCTATTGGCTGAGCTGACGATGAACATGTGAGGCGCTTCATCGCTCGACGTAACACACGCACCAATCAGAGGAAGAGAACCTCTGGGCTTCTGGCTCCGCCCCTGCTCATTCACGAAATACTGCAGCTGACCCAACTCAGGGTCCAACACGAAATACCTGCACAGACAGACACACCTTTCTATTCAATTCAAGTGTATGTGTTTGTGCGTGTTTGTGTGTGCGTGTGTGTGCGTATTCATATGTGTGTATGTTTGTGTAAATGTGTGTGTGAGTATGTGTGTGTGTGTGTGTGTGTGTGTGTGTGTCAGCTTGTGTATATGTGTGTGTGTGTGTGTGTGTGTGTGTGTGTGTGTGTGTGTGTGTGTGTGTGTGTGTGTGTGTGTGTGTGCATGCTTGTGTGTGAGAGAGAATGGTGAGAATCTCTCATTGACTGATATGTCAGTGTTGTGGGTCGGTGCGTCTGATCTCACAGAATTAGATCAATGATTACGTCTGATTACAAAACATCAGCATTGTTTAGAACACAATAAATACGCTTTACTACCCACTGTTACAAAACAGACACACACACTCACTATTCATTTGCATCCACAGGAAAGATTGACACAGACAGATGAACACTGACAAACTGAATTTATATTTTGCATGAAGAGTGAAGCCATTTTCCATATAAACCCAGTTGAGTCATTTACTGAAATACACGACACACTTTGTGTAAATACTCAAACCAGAGTGCTTGCTGAAATGCATTCTGGGATGCTTTCTTAGAAAGCCGCATTGTGGGCAGTTGATAAGTTACTGATTCTCATCTGTGATGATGATGTCAACTCGCTCTATAATGACTGATCAGACTTCTGTCCAATGACTCCTGTTCATTCTGGATAAAGGAGCAAGTCAAAACTCATCTCAAGTCAGAGCTCAACTGAGATGTTTTATCATCTCTGCGATTCCGGTTGAGTTGGACAGTCGTCTCCATCAACGCTGAAGATCTGATCACACAAAGAGTCTGCTTAAATATGCTTTCCTGAAATTAAATGTGCATGCTAGGCTTTATAAAACAAATGAGAAATCAAGACTTTACTCATCAAGACTAAACTTTATATTCATTGTGAAATAAGAGAGAGCTTCTGGGTTTCTCCAGTCATCCATCACTTCAGAAAGAGTTTTGACCCACAATCACACCCATGAACATGTGATCACATTCACAAAGAAAGCAAATGTGCCCCGGAGGAGGTGACGCTATGAATGTCTCCATCACTGAACAATTTGAATACAGGAAAAAAGAGTTTATTTATGTCAGTGTTCCAGTAACACAGACACATAGAGACCGATAACATCATGACTCACGGCACAGAAACATGCCAATATCTGTAAATCATTCACTTTTATAGACATTCACTTAACAGCGAACACTGGATAGAAACTCTGGTGTATGTGTATTGATGACACGCCTCTCCAGTGTTTTAAACATTTGGTGAATGAAATGTATCACATTAGTGAAGAAATATACCAAATATTTTGCCAAGACACAGATGTTAACGTATCATTTTACATGGTGAGAGGAACACAAGCATCATCTATAGACAAGAATATCATTGAGATGGGGCTCCGTAGCAACTGCTCAGTGACCTAGCAACCACCTATAGAACTCCATAGTAACCACATACCAATGCACTTAAAACACCTTAGCAACTGCAGCCATCAACCCAGACCCAGATAGCACAATCCATCTGGCTTACGTCTATTTGACGTCTGCATTTACATCTGCAAGACATCTGCATTACATAGTTTGCTCATCTACAATACGTCCCAGATACGTTTGAACGTCTGTAATACGTCTGCTAAAGATCTGCTGCGTAAAAACATCTGCTAAACATCTTAGAAAGAGCACCTTTACATCCATTCTAAATCATAAACATCTTACAGACATCTTCTAGATGTCTATATGACATCTGACAGCAGACATCTCCGACATCTACCTATTGTAGATGTCTTGCAGATGTAAATGCAGACGTCAAATAGATGTATGTGTGCTATCAGGGGAGAAGAATGATTTATTGCTCAGATGTGATTTGTGATTTTATTTGATTCAGTATCAACTAAGTCTCAGATGTTTCTCCTAAATTCCTCGTAAGAGAAATGAAAAGATAAACAAAATGTTGAAACACATGAAGAGTATGGATGTGTAAAATGAATGTAGATTGTCGAGGTTAAATAATCTGGATTTGTTGAGAAATGTTTGAGTTGATATCAAGATCTTCAATAATATTGACTTTTGATGGCAGACTTGACAAATCTGAGACTGGTTAGATACATTGTTGACATCCCTTCTGAAACTCTATGACGGACACATTTGTGATGTTTCTGACTCTTCTTCTCAGTAAAAACGTCGGAGACGTTTCCTGTAGAAATTATCGCGTTTGTTTGTTTGTTCGCTTGCTTTTTGTGAGTAATACAGATTTATTCTGTTCCTCACTAAAACCTCCTCATACAAAAACCTTACAGTCAAACACTTTAAGTTTACAAAATGATGTTTTTTCAAATTTGCTCAGCATGTGAAACTTTTCGCAATTTGAGAACACGCGTGTCTTGTGAGATTTTACAAAGAGAGGAATTCAGTCACACAGAACGTCCTGTAATCTGAGAAACAGCACAGAATAGAGTGACACTTCTGAATAAAGATTAAACCTGGACTTGACAGGATTTTCTCAGGCTTTGTCAAGAAGCCGTGTTTAATAAGATTTGAAAACAAGACACACGGTCAACAGCTGTACTGTTTATGATCATGTATTCCAAAAGAGTCGAGGCCTTTAACATGATGTGTGTGAGTTACCAGAAATAACACAAAAGTTCTCTTTGTTGTCAGTGATGTGATGACATGAGGCAGGGCTCTGATCGGAGATCAGTCTCTCTCACTACACACATTGGTTGGATTAGTTTCTTAAGAAAAGGCCTCAGCATTACATGTTAACAGAAGAGCAGATCGATACGGAACACACCACATTTAAACTGAACAGAGAAAATGTCGTTCAGCTTCAGCTGTGGTCCAGACATCTCATCATACAAAACAATCACACGAGAGAGCGCTTTCATTTAGAGTTTCTGAAGAAATCTCAACACTGTCTCAAATGTGCCAAGACAAAATCGTCCGAAATCTAATTAAGGTCTCTCATAAAATTCTCCAAAACAAAATGATCTACAAAGATCAGAATCTGGAAGTTTTGTCATGCAACACTTTAGCCACAACAGACTTCTAAAAACTTCACATTTCAGCCAAGATTCGAACTGGAATGTGAAAACAGATTTAAAAAACAAAGACTGATGAGTAATTGTGTAAATGTGTACACAAAATATATATACACACAGTACAATTATAGTAAATAAATACTTTCATATTCAGGCCACTAATGTTTTTCATAATATTTAAATATGCACAGTTGACTATTTTCAATATAGTATGGTTCAAAGTTAGTTAATACTAAAGTCAGTGTTTTGTGTGGTAAAGCTAATAAAATCATCTCAAAGATAAGTCGATTCAATCTATCGAACCCTCTTTAAGTTATGTTATGGATCTGGTGTCGGTACCTGTTCTGCCAGCCCTGAATGAGGTTGGTGTATTTGCTGAGCACTCCTTCTATCACGCGCTTGCGTCCGGGCCGCGGAGACGCGCTGTTCCCCACCGGAGCGCAACCGGGACCGGGAGAGCCGAGCGAGACCGAGCCCGTCCGAGCCTCGACCCGACTCTCCTGCGTCTTCTCCATGGCGTTGTGTATGTTTATCCTTATCTAAATCATCCCAGATGTGCTTCCATCACACGGGGCGCCCGCGTTCCTTTGCCCGATGCCATACCGCGTACTGTTCGTCTCTCTCTCTCTCTCTCTCTCTCTCTCTCTCTTTTTTTCTCTCTCTCTCTCTCTCTCTCTCTCTCTCTCTCTCTCAGTGAACCTCCAGCGGGTTTCTGCTGGATATCTCAGTCAGACACTCCCTCCGACCCGGATATACAGACCCATCTGAACGCGAACGGCGAGGTGGAACTGATCGACGCGTGCGCGACGCGCTGCCTCCCATCCGATTCACCAGATCTGTACTGACACACACACGTAGGCACACGTCTCTACACTCTTGTGAAACTGTAGCACCAGATTAGATCATATTGCTTGTACCAACAGCAGAACCATTTTGGTGCCCAGACGCTTTAAGGTTGCGTAATGGACACTGTATGTACACTGTTAAAATGAAAGTGCTAGATCCTTAGTCAAAGACACTTACATAACCCTTTCTTTCTCTTTTTACAGTGTGTAGAAATATTTTCCACTACAAACAACATTTTGTAAAAGTTGATCGTTTTATATTAAAATGTATAGTCACTTTGACATTATGAATACAATTTTGTGGAAGAATATGCATTTTTGGCAAATAATCATACAAGATTTTTTTAGTCGAGTGCATTGCATTGTGGGATACCGTGTACAGTCTCTGGTTCTTGAGTTACAAACTGCACATTTTGGCAAAAGTTTTAGGTCATCAGATGCACAGAACATATTGTACCCTGCACTGTGCAAGGCACCAAATCTCTCTGAAAAACATTCACCCACTCTGTTTCTCTCTGGTGGAATGAGCTGCCAGTCTCCATTTCACAACAACAAACACAAACCAAAATGTAACAAACTTGACATATAATTTTTAATCGGGTGTTTCTGGTGAATTTCACAAACAGCCTCTTTTCCCTGCTCTGAATTGGTCACTCTTTCATCATTCGCAGATTTGGGTCAATCTAAGATCCAAACCAACAGCAACGATGTGTGCCGTGCATGCACCAAACCGCTTTCAATTCAAGAAACCAGAGATAAATTTCCCTCTGCCAATAGAGAGAGAGAGAGAGAGAGAGAGAGAGAGAGAGCGATTGACTAAAGTCAAAGTGAGGTCAACTGCAGTGCTGCATAGCAAGCCAAAAACACGCTTGTACAATCAATTACTGCAGAAAACAGCTGCGCTTCCATCAGATGCCCATGAGAAAGACAAATCACACCAAACATCATGAGATTCAATATAGAATAAATGGAAACGTTTGCTTCTCGTCCGCGTCTCAAATATTTCTCCCTCTTCTCAATCAATCCGTCATTAGAGTTTGAGAAGAGATGTCAACAATGTGTCAAAATCTGCAACCAAAAGTCAATATTTTTGGAGATCTCAATACCAACAAATTTACCCAAATACAGATTATTTGACCTCTACAATCTACATTCATTTACGCCTCCATACTCTTCATGTGTTTGTGTTTGAGTGTTTGTTCAGCTGAGGTTTACCGCGGTGTCAGTGTAGTTTACTGTCAGGACAGCAATACATCAGCAGACAGAGCGGCTCATTCTGCAGATGGTGAGATCACGATGAGACTTCAGCAAATCACCACAAATGGACAAACACAAATCTTTATTTACCTTCTTTGTTGAAAGAACAATTTGCTTGCTTTTCATGATTATTAAGAGAGATGTAATGTGTGCTGTGAGTTTGGACAGTAAGGTCAAGTTTGGACAGTTTTTTTACACCGATCATAAACAGCGGAAACATTCGTCTGCATTAGAACAGAAAGCACAAAAACATGAATTGACCATCGTGCTGTCAAAAGCAGTATAAATGTGCTGTCCCGCTGATGTGATGGAGGTCCATCCACTCAAAACTCTTACAGACAAAGAGACGTTTGCGTACAGAAACACACGATGTCATGAGCTGTGATGTCCTAACAGTCCTGTTAATGAGAAGATCTTTCACCGGACACAGGAGCTGTTGAGCAGTTGAACTGCGCTAAAGAGAGAGTGAAAGAAGTGACCTCGGTGACCTCTGGAGAGGATGAAGAAGAGGAACAACAGAGTTACTTCATGAGGAACTTTGACGGCTTCCATGCACCTCGTGTCTGATGTCACCTGTCCCAGCGTGAATGATCAGATGTCACAAACCTCGAGATAAACCAATTCTAAAATTAATGCAATAATAACAGAGGGAAATTATCTCCAGTTCATTGAAAGGCGAGAGGAAGTAGCAGCTGCGAGAAATAGTTTCTCAAAACGAGGAACTAAAACTGAAACCACAACTAAAATAGTTCAGCAAATTTCAAGAGGTGCTGTCTACATGCTAGTGTGTTGCCATGGTGATGATGCTGTCACTAGAGTGATGCTATTTGCAGATGATATTCTGTTCTCAGATCAGGCTCAGTTCCTTCACTGTGAGTTAATGGGACTTTTCACACTCCACGTTGTTTTAAAGCATAATCTTAAATCTCCTGTGACACCTGATGGACTCACAACTACACAACATCATCAACATTTCTTTCATTTGCCAGTGACTCATCATGTCTTTTTATTTCGCTGATATTACTGCATGATATCAAACAGATTTACAAACATCACACAAAATACATTAATGAATAATTGATGAATATGATGAATAATTACTAACGATGCGTTTTCAGCACTGTGCATATAGACTACTCTTCCCAGGATGCATCTGAGCAGGTGATGTTGGTGATGGAGCGCGTGCGGCATCACAGCATCACGGTGGCGCAGCATCCCCGCGCGCGCACGCACGCACACGCGGAGACAGAGAGATGTGAGAGCTTGAGTGAAGTTATGAGCTGATCGTCATGTTTCCCGGTGTCGTCTATGCGCTGCTGGCCGGGTTTCTCGGCGCCGTGGCGAGCTCGTCCGCGAAACTGTCTCTCGGTACCGATTATCTGAAGGGCGTGTGTGAGACGGGTCTGAGGACGTGGGGAGAGCAGAGGAGATTCACGCAAGACAACGAAACCACCGCCTGTGACTGGGTGAGTGTGAATTATTGACGGGAAAGGTTTAAATGAAGGATCGAGACGACTCGAGTGTTTGAACGACACGCGAAGATGTAATGTTCACTCTCAATGTCAATGTGTTGATGCTGATGATGATGGTGGTGCTGATGCTGCGGTTACGTGACAGACACGCATGACCTTCAAGCGCGAGCGCACGTGTCATCTGTGCACATAACTGATGTGTTCTAGTATTCATTGAGCATTAATATTACATAGCAAATGTCCATTTGTTTGAAATCCCATTATAACACAATGAGTCTTTTATGACTACTGAATATTGCAGAGCAGAAGTGATTATGAATGGAAAGTTAATTTGCCCCACTTTATTCTTTTTTTCTGTGTGTGTGTGTGTGTGTGTGTGTGTTAGTTACACATTCCACTCAGACTGCTGTGTGGTGGTCTGCTGTTCACCTGTAATGCCGTGATGTGGACGTTCCTGGCGAAGGCTCTCCGTAGCTCGTGTTCATCTACTTACACCACTGTGACCACAACGGCATCCAACTTCATCTCTTCTGTGAGTAAACATATTACACAACACATCGACTTTTCTCACACAAATGTTCTTGTCTGTATCACAGATCTTTACCAGTTTGGGTAAAATGTCTTGTTGCCAAGGTCACCAAAAAGATGATTTGAATTGTCTTCAAACAACCCTCATCCTATAGATTGTTACCTTTAACAATTCTCTTTGTTTTATGTTTTTTCCACCAGGCATTTCTGGGGCAGCTTATATTTGGAGAGAGCCACATTGCTCTGTGGTGGGTGGGCATTTCATTGACTCTCTCCGGTCTTCTGGTGCTACATCACACTTCACCGCACCTCACACAATCGCACGGCAACAAGAGAGACGATTGATGACAGCACACGCACACGCGACACATGCCTGTAGAGAAACACTTGTGATGGATCTGGGTTTATAAACATATCAGAAATCACTCCTGGTGAAAGTAGCACTCATAATAACGAAACAATATTCTTTAAATTCAGCTTCATGGAGACACATTGAGGTTTTTAAGTTGTTTGCTTCACTGCACCAAAGTTTCTGAGGTTCGGTTTGAAACGTTCCGGATCTCACATGTAAAAAATCTCATCTCATGCCAAAGATGAATATATTGAAACGGTGCATTATGAATCGATGTCGGTGTTAGAGATTAAACTCATTTGTGGCTCATTTCAACCCAACATCAAAAGAAGAAATTAAAAATATATATTTTGCGTAAAAATGAAGACTATTGAGAACTGTTGCACTGTTACATCGTTTTCATAAAAATGTACGACAACAACGACCAAATTCCCATTAAAACCATGCAAAAATGATCTTGTTTTAAAACATTTGGATGTTTTACTTTTAATGTGCTTCATGGTCCTTTAAATGTGCAAGAAAAGCAATATTAATCGAAGTGTTTAACATAGAAACCACAAAAGCCACCGTTTAACCATTTAAAGTCCAATTTTCCAAATGTAAATGCTTATCAATCTGCTAAAAAACATGGTTCCTACACTTTTACTAGAGTAAAACCATGCTTCTCCCAAAGGTTCTCCCTAAAGCAAGTCATTCAATTGATAAAACATTACAAAAGTAATTCAATTCAGAACCTCTAGTGTGCATTTCCAGTTTTATTGGAAGGCAGCTGATGTTATTTTTCATGACCTTCAAGCAGAAATCGGAAAGCATCTCAGATGCATGAAACACGACGTCCGCTGCATGTACACTCATGAGCTCGAATTTTTTCAACACTGTGATCTGTGTGTGTGGAGGATAACAGCGCAATAATAGCAAGAAACCTCTGGGAGTGCTGGACTAGAACATGAGAAGATGATTTTTTCACACATATCTTTTGCATCATCTGATGATGTGACATGAGACACTTTCTGTAGCTGTATGAATGAACACAAACCAACAGAAAGCTCTTCTTCAGTCTCTTATACAGACCGCCCTCTCCGGCTAAATATGAAAAATCTGGTCAAAGCCAACTTAAAGTCAACATTTACATCTGTAATAGACATGTGATGTAGAAACAATGTGGATCATACCAGTACGGAGGCGAGAAGATGAAACAAGGAGGCGGAAAGAGGCAAAGCTAGTTCTTACATTTTTGATCAAAGATTATAAAGACAAACTTTATTTTATCATCGCAAAAGAAAGAAAAATCACAGATGGTAAATGATTCGTCTCAATGATTCCTCCTAGACATCGACAAGACGAAATGTAGAGCCGATGTAAGTCTCATCTGTGTCTTAGATATCTCTCCTGAGGAAAGGAGGAATGATAGAGTTTCAGAAGAGACTCAAACATGTCTCATCAAATTGACTCAAATCCAGATTATTTGACCAAATCCATTTATTTACATCTCCAGACTCTTCATGTGTTTCAACAATTATTCTCGTTTTATTTCTCCTGGGCAAATTCTGAGCAATAGGACATTCTTCTGGAATCATATTTGGGATCATGTTGACTTTAAAGTGGTTGGACGGGGCTTCTCCATCTGAGCTTGGACCATCCAGGAGCTAGAACTTAAAATGGTTTCACTGGTTTTCCAGGCGCGATAAAGTTTTACTTCCTGTGAATTTCTTTGTTCTTCCTGCGTGCCGGGTCTCCACTGGAGTCACTACTGTATAGTTGCATGAGACTCACAGAGCAGCTTAATGTCAGATCTTATCAAGTAAATGGACTGAATGCATTTCGTGCTGCACATGGAAGTCTAGACTGAAACACTTTCCTCATCCGACGGAACATGTCATGATGAAGTCCCTGGCAATGTGAAGTTTCTCTTTGTTTAATGTTGACCACATTCATTCACCCTAATGTGTTTTATTATCATTAAGACATCCGAGTTGCAGTTCTCATGAGGGTTATCTGACCATGAAATGCTGTTATCGTTTATAATTTATATAAATGACTTATATAATAATGACGTGTTTAATAAAGCAAACAAACAAATGTTGGGGTTAATGTGATCATCTAATGATTCATTAATCAGGTGTCTGTTTCTAAACACTGTGTGATTACTGTACTGTGTTAAACTGTATACAGGTTTAGGATTTTTCTTTTTTTTCAATTAAATGTCTAAACAAATAACTCTGTAAAGTCACCGTGATGAAATTATACTACAGTAGCAATCCATTAAAGTTTACATAGAGAAACATCAGTTACGATTGATTCTGTGTTTTTGTAGATATCACAGAACGAGATGAAACATCATGTTTACTCAAAGAACTTACTGAGATGTTTGAGTGAACTTAAATCTTACCTCATGAAGGTTATATGACAAAAAAACAATATTGCAAAATGTCAATATAAGATTGACAATGTTATGCGCCAAGAAAAATAAATGATAATAATCTCTCACTTTCCTGAATTAAAATTTTTAGTTATAGAAACATCGTGTCTCAAATGCTTTTTGTATATTTATGTATAATAGTAAAGTTATTAAAACTTTAAAGTAATATGAATAAGTGGGAACTATACAGTGACAAAGTTTAATTAATGTGGTTTCATTTTGTTCCTTTAAATAATTTTGATGTAGTTCTCTTAGCTTGTCCCGACAACTGATCTTAAGCATTCAGTTTATACCTTTAGATGAAAGATTTTTACACTTTTTCTCTTGGAAACATGCCGTACATTCAAATGTAAAATGATCCTTAAACCTTGATCTGTTTTACGTGTTGAGAAACAATCGGGAAAGTTAACTACACATAAAAGTGAACATGGACATCAATCACTACCAAGTCAACACAAATCCTGGTCAATGCAATGTGATTCATTTCAGGTAAAAGAATGACCTGTCATCATTTCATCCGTGATGACTCGCACATAATCACAAAACCAGGGGTGACAAACACAAGCCTGGAAAAAGAGACAATGTTATGCGACAAGAAAAATAAATGGTAATAATCTCATACTTCCCTCAATTTAACTTTTTTAGTTATAGGAATATTGTTACTCTAATGCTTTTTGTATACTTTTGTATAATAGTAAAGTTCTTTAAAACTGAGTGGGAATTATACAGTGACAAAATTTAATTTTTAATTAATGTTGTTTCATTTGGTTCCTTAAATATTTTTAATGTAGTTATCTTAGTTTGTCCTGACAACTGTGATCAATGCAATGTGATTCATTTCAGGTAAAAGAATGACCTGTCATCATTTCATCTGTGATGACTCGCACATAATCACAAAACCAGGGGTGACAAACACAAGCCTGGAAAACGAGAGATTTATTGAATTGACTTTCAAAGTGAAAGCACCGCCCAAAACAACACATTCAATATTCAAGATATTAAAAATACATGCATTAAAAAAATCATTAACAAAAGACTGAAAAAGAGACAGAAAAAATGGAAAGTGTACCCAAGAACATGTGAAAACTAAGAAATTTCAGTGTGTGAGACACACACCTGGCTCTCA
Organism: Triplophysa bombifrons; assembly: GCA_029783895.1. Taxonomy (NCBI): domain Eukaryota; kingdom Metazoa; phylum Chordata; class Actinopteri; order Cypriniformes; family Nemacheilidae; genus Triplophysa; species Triplophysa bombifrons. The sequence goes on from CM056469.1 coordinate 20,389,314, forward strand.
TGACCCGCCCCTCAAACATCAGCAGCAGTGCATGCTGGGAACTCATGGTAAATACTGATCAACCAGCAAAACCAATACGCAATCCATCTGTCACGTGCATTGCTCTCTGTGGAGAATCACAGATTGTGCTGAAGGATAAAATAACAAAGAGAGAAAGCATCTCAGCTGTCAGTCTCCATCTGATGATCCAGGTCTCTGCTGGACTGGAGTAGAAACAGGATTGTGACATATGTGAACCTGAGATCATCCTGTGCTTATCAAACACCAACTCACAATCGTTCACGTGTTTGAATACTGAAGTGACTTGGTCGGAGCATTTTCACGTAAGGCTGAAAACATGTTGTTTGATAACTGACAACTCTCTTTAGGAATGAACGCTGTCAAGCACTCCAAATAAAAATAATTCCTTGACTTTGTTCATAACAAAAAGTAAAAACCTTAAAAGAAGAATGTCTCGAGAGAATTGGATAAAAAATGTGCACAGTTGTCATGAAAATCTTGAAGGTCCTAAAGCTTTTCTCGAAAAGAGTTCTCGTTTTGATACTTGGGTGAATCGTGACTGGACGTGTATTTGCAAGATTCGCTCTTTAATGTTGTGCGGTTCTTCATTGGTCAGTTTATATCAAAGGCAGCAAAAATACAGATAAACAGTGACCAGCTGACGGGTCTGAAGGCCTTCAAATAATCCTGTCAGCTTTAATATCACATTCACACATTTCAAAATCTGTGGAATCTCATCCGGCGCTATGTGACTGCGTCACATGGTCTGTGATGAAATTTATAATATGTATGATTATTGTCCATTGTGTGAGGTGGGTGTCCAGTTATAACGGCAGCGTTTCCCCCCAGTACATCAACGTCTCTTTGCGCGGCCAGTTTTATTTGTACTGGACATGAGTGCAGGACGTCAGTGACGTCTTTAAGAAAAAGTTACAGGCAGGAAAACAGAAGCAAACGCAGATTGTGACGTCAGGGTCGAGCTCTTCGTGTCCACGTCTCAAACCACATACTGGTAGAGATTGGCCTTCCCGTGATCGGGTGTGGCGAACGGATTGAGCCAGGCGATGGAGAACGGGTGACCGAACACAACCTTCATGTTCATCCACTTTGACTTCTTCACCCATCGTTTCTCCTCCTTCTTCAGCTGCTCGATACCCTGAGGTCCAAACACACAACAACACCATCTGTATTTCATTTCATGGCTCATGATCAACAGACATGCAAACATAAGATGAAAAGATATTTCTATAAATATACATGTCTATGTACTAGCACGCATTTTACTTCGGTTCAAAATTAGAAGTCATCTATCATTACTCAATAAGAGCCTGTTACAAAAAATTCCACTATGATGAGGAAATTCACATAACGTGAAGCATGACATCGGAGGTAAAAGGTCAGGGGCTTACGGTCTCATCATTACAGATGGAGTGAACCTGCGTTCCAAACATCACAGAGGTGAAAATGAGGAAGAGCAGACCCTCAAAACACAGGAAGATGAGGAGGATGACCGTCGTTGGAGGAGAGAAGTTACCGCACTCTGATGAGACGAGACGAGAACAGAATGAGACGGGGATGACGGCCGATCAAAAGTTCATTCACTGTCTGAGCATCTCACCCCACAAAACCACCACCATCAGCTAATCATTACGGTCTGACCGTTACTTACTCGCCCAGTCTTCCTCAAAACAGAAGACAAAGTGAAAGGCCACCATGATGAGGGCATGAAGAGAAATCAGAGCAATGTACATCTGTGAAAGAAAGACCAACACACGCATGATGTCTGTAAAACAGTGAGAGGCGATGACAGAACTGAACCCATTGGCCAGCGTTTGCTGTTTGCTTGGGTCTGTATTTTCCCACAGGTGGAGTATATAAACATGTACAAAAAAACTTTAGTGTAGGACAACGACAGTTGATCTGATGTGTTTGTGAAGCCGTCGTGTTGAAACTCACAGTGAAAAGCACAAAGTATTTCTGATTGGTTTCTCCGACACAGTTGTTCACCCACGGACAGTGATGATCCATCTTCTTGATGCAGCGTTTACACACACTACAGACCACAAACACACACATAGAGGGTTAAAGGGTGTCTCATGCAAATCTCTCTGGTGACTGTTCAGTGTGTTTGTGTGTGTTACCTGCAGTGATGAGCTCTGTCAGGTTTAATACTGCAGCATTTGGGACATTTATAGACCACCTGTCCCGGCCTTAACTGTAAACTCTCAATGAACTCTTTGGTGGCGTTTCCCTTTGGAACAGCTCCCTGACATCCAAAAACAAAGAGAAATCAAAATAAATGTATAGACAGCAAGCAATTTTCATTTCCTAATGAAATTATTTTCATTGGCTCCATGTGGAAAACAACATGTATGGTTTAGTGTTCGAGTAGTTCACTTTTAAAATAAATCTTCATTATAATTTACTCACCCCCATGTCATCAAAGATGTTTATGTAGTTGTTTCTTTATTCGAAAAGAAATGAAGGTTTTTGATGAAAAAATTCCAAGATTTTTCTCCATATAGGACTTCAATGGACTCCAAACGGTTGAAGGTCAAAATGACAGTTTCGGTGGCACTTCAAAGGGCTTTAAACGGTACCAGACGAGTGATAAAGGTCTTATCTAGAGAAAAAATATGTCATTTTTTTTATGTATATGCTTTATAAACACAAATGCTCGCCTTGCTCTGTTCTGCGATGCGCGTTCATGACTTCATGTTATTCGTAAGTACGTTGAAAACTTGCACGTTCAACTTGTAAAAGCAGACTCTGTACTTCCGCCTACATCAAGTGTGACCTTTTCAACGTAATAACATATTACGTGAAGTCATGAACGCGCAGAGCAGAGAAAGGCGAGCATTTCTGTTTATATAGCATAGACTGTACATTTTTTTTTTTTTCAATAGATAAGACTCTTATTCATCGTCTGGTATGGTTTAAAGACTTTTGAAGCTGCAGAGGCAATTCCTGGAATGTTTTCATCAAAACCTTCATTTCTTTTCGACTAAAGAAACAATACATAAACATCTTGGATGACATGGGAGTGAGTAAATTATCATGAAAGTTTATTTTGGAAGTGAACAACTCCTATAAGGTTGTAAAACTATTTCTCACGTCCATTCCAGCTGTTAATAAGCCATTCATGCTCAAGCTACAGTAAAAAGGCATATGTTTGAGGGTGGGGTCATCTGTTTATTTGACCAAAGGCAGACTGACACCTGTCTATCACTCACCGGGTCGGTACACATGGCTTTGAAGTGTGACGCCAGGGCGAGAAAGGCCAGAGCATTAAAGACAGCGCCGTTAAAGATGCTGTACAGCACATTCTTCGCCGGCAGCAGCATTACAAACACAACGACAAACTCTGCGTAAAACACCAGCAGCCATGTGATGACACCGCACACGATGCCACAGCCATCCCGGATGAACCACATGTCATCGGCCGAGGGTCCGCGCGGAGGCGGAGGGACGCAGTGCTCCGGCCGCAGATAACCAGCCTGCCGCTCGATGTCCCGGCTGCGGTTAGCTGGGAAACTCTTCATTATTTCCAACAGAACACAGCAGCCTCATCCTCCTGCACACAAACATTGTTACAGTTAACTGCACACAGATTACTCATGATGTCACACTAACTTAAGATTCATATAACTTTCTGTTCATTCATGTAATACATAAGGTTACAAAGCAGCATTACTGTAAATACTGTCTGACAAACACCCAAGATGATGATGTAAGTAGACATAGTAAAAGATCTGTGTGTGTGTGTGTGTGTGTGTGCTTGCAGCTCATATGAATGAATTTGAGCAAACTGTCAATGGGAAACTTCTATGTTACACAAACAACTGGAACATTCTGTCATGATAAAGTCATAAAGCAGGTCATGCAAATAAGACGCAAGATTAGAGTGCATTAACACACGTGACCACTGATATCAGATTGTACACACAAAAATACAGTAAGAGGTCAGAAGAAAGTTATAAAACATTTAGTGCTGTAACAGGAGTTTAACAGGGAATCTATAAAACACTATACACACTCTGAACAAAAGACATCATAATAACTTCCTATATAAATAAACCATCAGGTTTTTATTATTAAAGCATTAAAAACTTCCATTATGCAGTGTGTTTTGGGTCTTATTCCAGTAGGATTTAATGGTGTTTTATTGCTTCCCACCCACCATAGATGTAGAAAGAATCCAACACATTAACACCAGTAAGTTACAGACCATCAGAAGACATTATAAATTCCATTCAAATTAATATAATTCTCATTATAACTATTAAATCGGTTTAAATGATGTGATGTTTTCTATTGTTTGTTTTAGCAGAGACAAGACACACAAGCAAGACAATAAATAATATATACAGGCTGTACACACCATACACACACTCACCGTGTTCTGCAGCTTCTCCGGCAGCGCGTGTGAGTCAGACGTGTTTTAAATTATGATTTATCTCTCGCTCACAGACATATAAAGTGACTGAACGATTAGTGTTTATTTGTACAGTTGTAGTGTAATGTGGTTTCGTATGAAACGTTCCTTCGGTTTCGGCAGATGAGGCGCCAGAACCAGGAAGTTTCGGTCACACACCCTGCAGGTTCCAGGCTTCCGGTCTCTCCCATTACAAAATGAAAGTCCTGGCACGTAAAGTCGGCCTGAAATAAAAACAATATCATTATAATTGTTTTACAACTTTGCAGTGGTGAAATATTTATCATAAACTATTTATCCGTGCACATGGTTTTTTTTATTAATTTCCACTTGTAATCTTTAAACAAAAACCACTCTTTATTTCTTGTTACGAGGAATGGTACGAGGGCGGGGATGCAATGATTGACAGATTGCAAACCGGCGTTCAAATCTTTCACCTTTACGATCCAATCAGTTGTCGGTGGATGAAATCAAGTCCCGCCCTACATTTTTGTCTCTTTTTTAATTGACAGTAATATAGTTTCAAAACATAGACATAAACAAACACTAGGGGGAGTTTAAAACAATATATGACAGAAATTGCAAAGTTTTAAAGTTTTCAGTATTTTTTTCTCTTTTTTTAATGCTTTATTGAACATTTTGTTATAACAAAACAATGTTACAACAGAAACTTAACATTACGAAACACTTGGATTAATGAAAAGAGAGAAAATAAAAAACAGTATTTTTTCTCTTTTCAGAAGTATTTTCACACGGGTGTACATCACGATACGGAAAAAAGACAATCGGTACTTCCGTTTCATGCCGACTTTAAGACGCTTTATGTAACTGAATATTTAAATTCACACAAAATAATCAATTAATTTCTGATTGTCATAAACTCAGTTTTATGGATTCGACTAGTGTCACCATGTGTGTAATACCTCAATGTGATTATTTCTTTTTGTGTTTAATTTAATTTAATTTTGAGTGTTGAATATTTTGACTGTCCCTTATATCAACGGAGTGTGGCGCAAAACCCAAACAACGTGACCTGCCCGATGAATAATATATATCAACTTAAGTTCGTGAACGAAGCTGTATGTAGGACTTTTACTCTAAAGTGAATTGCGGTCTGTCGTGGCTGCTCTCCTCACGTCATGCGTCATCACGCAACATGTCGGCAGCTGAACGAGCGCGCGAGGTGAGCGCACAATAAAACACAATAAAGTACAACAACATCAAAACAACACGCGTTTACATTTGTATGTCTGTCGTTATATTATAAATGCACATTTCTAATACAGGGTACAAAATCATACATTATTGTTTAACGCTTTAATGAGAATGAAACGCTTTTATTCATGCTAGTTTAATCAATGCATCGCAGCATCATACGTTTAAAACGCACGGTTTTCATGCCGCGTTCTTTGCAGTAACGTAAGCTGTTTAAAATAATAAATACATTTAGTTACCAGAAGGTCAAAACTCTGTTGCATGAAATCTGGATGCACATCAGATGAAACCGGTATTGTGTTGAGATGCTTGTTTGTAAGGTCTCTGTGCAGTTATCCTCTAAACTTACTTTCATCTCTGAGAGTTTCGTGAAGTCTTGTGTATGTTTTTACAGAACACATCAGATTCAGGCTCTTCACACTCCAGCCATGAAGGTGAGAATGTACAGAACATTACAGTTATGTCTGATTTATAGAGATGCACAATGGATCAATATTGCTTGTTAAGAATCTCTTTTAATGCTTAGAAAATAGAAGCAGATAATGTCAGGACTTTAAACTGAAAGGTGGTTTTATGCATGGTTTAATTATTTTACTCTGTGTAAATAATAAAGTGCAAGTATTACAACTTTACTTTAAAAGTTATTATTTTTTTCTAGAGTGTTTTTGATTAAAAACAGGTACATCAGAATATATGTATAATGTGTCGTATTGGTATAACAGTGTTCATTTTACATGTTCCAATGCCACTCGTTTGTTTTTTATGCCATTTTATGCCATACTGGTCTTGTTTTGTGCTGTTTTTAGAGTTAATGTCTATAAAGGGAAAACAGATGGAAGATGAGGGACAGCCTGCATCCTCCAGTAAAGCTTTAACAGGTAAGTCTTTAAAATGAATGTGTAGTGTCTAATATTGCGAAGTACTCATCAACGTTTTCAAAAAATAGTTGACGGAGAGAAACAATAAAAAAATATTTTCCCCCTTTTTACAGGCAGCAGTGTAAAATCCCCCAGCTCTGTCATATCATCTCCATCTTCAGCGTCTGGCAGAGCTAAGATGAGCGTCTGCGGGCCGAGCAGTAAGACAGCCCCCTCTTCATCTGTCCCCTCATCATCCACAGTTCTGTCTGCCGCAACCCCCCCACCCAAAATCCACCGCGCTCGCAAGACCATGAACAGACCTCCGTTTCCTCAGGTGAGCATCCGCTTTCATGAAATCGCTTGTTGTGGGGGTGACGTTAGATGGGTGTAACTCCTCTGTTTTCCTCCGTCAGATGAAGTCTATAGAGTCCACGATTCTAGCATCCACATCTGAGAAACTTCTCAACAGCAGTAAAACAGACACAGACACAGGTGCTCACCTCTAACTAAGTATCTCTCATTACACCAAACATCTCACAATCATATGTTAATCTTAGTTTGCACATTGTTTCATGCTTGTAAACCTTTTGTTGTAGGAAAAAAGCGTAAAGTAGTGTTGGACTCAGACGACACAGCGCCCCCTCCAGGAACTCCAGAGAAGCTTTGCAGGCCGCAGTCGGAGGTGAGCGTGGCCTCCAGCACGAACAGCTCTGTCCTTTTGGCAATATAAGATCATCTTCTAAATGTTATTGTTTGTGTTAGCCTCAGCTGACTGTGTCTCCAGTGATGGAGAATGTGGAGCCAGTTGCCATGGCGACTAAGGAGCACAGTGGTGTTTGGCTGGAGGATCTGGATGACGAGGCGGACGAGGAAGATTTCCACCTGCTGTACAACACGTATTCTGGAGACGATATGATTTACTCGGACAGCAAGGTAAACTTGCACCCTCTCTCTCTATCTCAGTTTGACTCCGAGAAGGTGCAAATCTATCTATAGCTGAAGATATGAGATTTGATTATGGTTTTACTTTGTAGTCAGAAGATGGGATGGCAGATGAGCAACAGGACACGGAGCATCTCTCTGAACATGTGAGTGCGTAACGCACACCTGTTGGTTCACATTCACTTTAAGACACAAGAACCGAGAAGTTTAAGAATTTTGATAGTTTGGAGTGTTAACTGTGGTAAGAGGCGTAATTTTGCTTGTGCTTTTAGAGTTCTGAATCCGACCGGCCCCTCGCTGCACACAAGAAAGCAGGTGGAGAGAGAGGCGAGGCGCCATGGAAACGACAAGGAAAGGGTAAAGGAAGAGACAGACCCCCTGCTGGAGACGCAGAGCTTGATAAAGGTGAGATGGCACACAGGTGCGTACCGTGTCGTGTGTGTCCGTGAGGTTCAGAGGATGTGCTGATGATGGAGCTGTGGTTGTTTGCGTCAGGTGTTGATTCATCCGCAGCAGGTGTTGCGACCGCAGCTACAGCGAGCAGGAAAGACTACACTGAAGTTCCTCTGGATTCTCTGGACATTTCTGCGGGCGACAGCTTCTCTCACTCTCCAAACGCAGGTGTGTGTTTGTCCGGTGTAGATGTGTGCGGTCACATGTGAACGAGCTCAGCTGTGATGTCACCGAGGATAGTTCTGAGTCAGATCTGAATGTCGTGTGTAGACGGGAGCGATGCAGAAACGGAGCGTCTGGAGGAGCTTCCTCTGTGTAGCTGCAGGATGGAGGCGCCGCGTGTGGATGGATTCGGTTCACGCTCCGGTCGAACATGCATGGCCATAGAGAGCGTCAACGGAGAGGTGTGTGTCTGTTATTCACGGCGCTGACCGCAAGAATACTTGAAATGTGAGTGGGATGTTCACCAGACGTGTTTTTGATGTGTGTTACAGTTGGTTGGCTGCACCAATGTGATCGTGAAGGGTGAGACGATGCGTCCGTCCAGCCGCGTGTCTCTCATGGTGTTGTGCGAGACACATCGCTCTCACATGGTCAAACATCACTGCTGTCCAGGCTGTGGATACTTCTGCCTGTCTGTAAGATCAAAAGATTGTGTTTGCTTTGAATCTGCTGAAGAGTCAATATAACATGGGATCTATCAGTTGTGATGTCTAAATAACAATAAAAAAACACAAATACGCAGTTAGTAAGCCATTTGGTTTTGTTCGGTGCAGGGAACGTTTCTTGAATGTTGTCCGGATGTTCGCATCACTCATCGTTTCCACCGCGGATGCGTGTCTGTGCTGGGTGGTGGTCGGAGTCGAGGAGGAGTGGGCGCCGGCCTGCTCTTCTGTCCTCACTGCGGTGAAGATGCGTCAGAGGCCCGCGAGGTCACCATCCCAACAGCGCCTCCTTCAGGCAGTAACGTGGTGCTGGCGAGCGCATCATCCACCACGGCCACGCCTTCCCTGCTCCCGTCTGCCCTCGCTGTGACGTCACGGATGCTGAACAACGAGAAGAGAAGTGGAGACCCGATCAAGTAAGAGATGCAGTGTTTTATTCTTCTGAAAGAGCATCCAGTGTTCATTGTCATATTTATTAGGATCATTTTTATGTCATCGTAAGTGCGAGGATGCGTTGCCGTGGAGATGTCAGAAAGGGGGCGGACCTACAACCTCCCAATGGCACTCCCGCGGAAGGGGACCCGGTAGTGTTGGGCGACGGAGGTGTAGATAGCGTGGGACCCTCACTTGTCCTGCCCAACGGGAAGCCCATCTGCCCCAGCGCAATTCCACCTGGAGACAAAAGGACGGCGCTACAGAGAGCAATTCTCACGCAGGAAACAGAGAGGTGATGAATTACTGACACCTTCACTAGCATACTGCATACTTGGCAGTGAACACTGTCTAGTGTTTGTTTCGATAAAGCAGTGTGAGCTAAAGCACTGTGCACTTTTTTTAGTGTACTACTAAAATGATTGGTGGTTTGTTTTCACTGGTCAGGAGGAAAAAGTTGCGCTTTCATCCCCGTCAGCTCTATCCGGCGGCCAAACAGGCTGAAGCTCAGCGGGTTCTGCTCATGCTCAGTATGTGTCTGTACAGTCTTAAACACAGCACACGTTGTTTAAACTCAAATGACGTGTTTACAGTCTCTTCTCTCTCTGTGTCAGTGGAGGGTATCGATCCATCGTACCAGTCGGACTCTCAGAACCGGCGTTGTGCTCTTCATGCGGCCGCTCAGAGGGGTCTGCTGGAGATCTGTTACCTGCTCGTACAGGTGAGACTTGTTCAAATAACACAACGCATCTTTATTGTCCATAGAGGTGACAATTTGTCTTCAGATGACAAGAAATTTATATAGTTGAGAATTTTAAAACAGAGTTGTCTCCGAAGATAAAGTCGCTGTGAGAAAATAGAATCTGTATTCCCAAAGAAGCTCATCTGAGTATCCAAAAATGTGCCATAGTATTAAAAAAATTACACAACTTTTCTTTTAACATTCAGCACTTTACATTTGTCATTAAATGCGAATGATGTTAATTTTGCCAGTAGAGGGCGCACATTCAAAACAGATACGTTCAAAACAACAACAACAGCATAGCTTGATGAAGCTGTGAAGGAGTCTTCAACTCTACCGATTGTAGTAAACAATCTGACGTAAATAAGAAATCATGTTTATGGATGATGTCAAGTGAAGTAAACACATTGGGCCTCATTCAAGAAACATTTGTAAATATATGTGCCAACTTTGAGTAATTTGTGCGTTAAACGGACCTTCCTGGTAGCTTTCCTTACAAATCTAGGAATGCTGGAATCCTCTGGTCTTCACTCTCTGGTTTGGCTACATTATTGCATAAATGCCTAACAGGCTATATGCTTACACATAAATTAATCAATCAGACTGCGTCCAATAAAAGCGTTTTTAGCCAGCTGAAATAATACCTGATGCCCTCTGAAATCGATCAGCTGGTGCCGCCTAAGAGCGCTTTGGAAGCACAGCGCATTTTTCCAGAGATGCCGTGGTTGCTTTGATTTGGAATATCCATGACACGTGCATGTTTCTAGTTTCATATTTTAAAGGTGCCATTCCCCGTGATCCCAATTTTCAAACTTGAATAAGTGTTTAATTTTGATGTTAGAACATAAATAATATCTGCAAAATGATCAAGCTCTAAAACACTTCTACTTCTCTTGTTTTATTATCCAACTTAGGTCAGATATAAAAAAGCAAAACTTACGCTTCTGTTATTAGTGTTAATATATATACCGGTCTGACGCCAATTGGTCCGGTGTCATTTCCCTCACCATAGTAGGGAAAAGTTATGATCTCTAACAAAGATTGACGTTTGCACTTGAACTAGCAGACCTTTGTTACTCTTCGATACGAATGTTTTTAACTTATAGACTGAAGTTGAAGCCATTGTTACTGTTTATTGCTAAAAGTTCATGATATATAATCCAAAGTTCATGAATACACATGCACTGAGAGAGGGAACGACCAATCACAACCGCCTAAGAAGCGGAAGCTCGCTGATATGGTGTGGGTGGGACATCTTCAGACACTCACTCGACAGACTGGGTCAGCTTTACCAATCAAAGCGTTTCGGAAGGAGGGACTTTATAGAAAACGGAAAAAAATCGTCTTTTAGGAAAAGGGACGGCGGTGAACAACAGACTTGACATAATTGAAATGTAAAGCATTATTTGAAACTAGAAACACGAACATCCATTGTTAAAATCCCCAAAAACATAATCAAAGCCTCTAAAAAAGCCCAAAAAGGGCCACTTTAAAGAATATTAACTGCTCCATTGGTGTGTATGATGGTTGGTCAATGTAGTGTTTGTCCCACCTCTCCTCCACTGTGATTGGACAGCTGTGCAAAAAAGTACGTTGACGAGCTCTGCGTTTTACCCAAAGTTAAAGAGTAAAAAATGAAAATAGATCTAGAGAAATATTATGATACACAGTGCATTAAATTTGCAGTGCCATCAGTTTGTCTAAAATAATACAGAACATTTGAAAATGTTACGCCCCATTTACACATGGTACGGAACAGGTGTAAATCTCTATTGTACCAACTAACAATTTTGAAAAAAATTCACAAATCCAAAATTCATGAATGAGGCCCAATAGAGGTAATTCATAATTGTTTTACTGTTCAGTCAGATGATCTAAAACAATTACTACTTTCCATCTAGTGTCTTTGGTAACGCAGATATGACGCCATGACTGGCGACTCCCAGACACGCTCCGTGTCCTGGGTTAAAATATTCTTACCATTTACAAATAGTACATTTGGGATATCGTAAGTACTCAACTGAAGAAAATATCTTAACATTGGCCTACAGTGGCTTTGGGATATTTTACTGCAAAAATTTTACGTACTGTGCCTTTAATGTGATTTTAGAATGGAATTCAGTGTGATTGATTATGATGGTTGTTTTTTTGGCTTGTGTTTAATTTTAGGCGGGCGCTAAGGTGGACGCCCAAGATAAGACTCTGAGGACCCCTCTGTTAGAGGCCATAGTGAACAATCACATAGAGGTGGTGAAATATCTGATCCAGAGCGGCGCTTGTGTTTACCACGCTGTGAGTCTCGCACAAACTGATTGTTGTCTCTCTTTTGAGCTGAAACTCACGTGTCTGTCGTTCAGGAGGAGGACGGTTCCACCGGCCTTCATCACGCTGCTAAACTGGGAAATCTGGAGGTGGTGACTCTGTTACTGAGCACTGGACAGGTGGACATTAACGCACAGGTGTGGATCACACTTTCTGAATCTAGTCGCGTGGAAGTCTGCTGTGTGTGATCCATCATGTGTCCGTGTGTTGTAGGACAGCGGAGGCTGGACGCCCGTCATCTGGGCGGCTGAACACAAACACATGGACGTGATCCGAGCGCTGCTGAACAGAGGAGCGGACGTCACGCTCAGAGATAAAGTGAGTTACGCAGACATTATACAGCGTTTCTGTTGCGTCTGTGTTTGTTTGTGTCATTGTCTTTCTCTGTGGTCAGGAAATGAACGTTTGTTTGCACTGGGCGTCGTTTGCGGGCAGCGTTGAGATCACAGAGATGGTTCTGAACGCCGGGTGCCCTCTGTCGTCTGTGAATCTGCACGGAGACACGCCGCTACACATCGCCGCACGAGAGGGCTTCATCGACTGTGTCACGTGAGTCGTGATGGCATAGAAAGAAAAAGTGACACACTGCGTTTGTGTCTTACACGACTGTCTTTTCATTTCAGTTTGTTTCTTTCACGGGGCGCCGACATTGACATTGTGAATAAGGAGGGAGACACGCCCCTCTCTCTCGCCCGGCCTGACACGCCCGTGTGGGTGGCGCTCCAGATAAACAGGAAGTTGCGGAGAGGAATAGCCAATCGTGTCGTACGCACGGAGAGGATCATATGCAGGTCAGTGTCTGAGATTTTTGTAAAAAAAATAATAATGTCCTAATGTAAATGTAATCTGAAAGTGTGTGTGTCTGTTGTGTAGTGATGTGGCGCAAGGGTACGAGAACGTTCCAATCCCGTGTGTAAACGGCGTGGACGATGAGGGCTGCCCGTCTGATTACAAATACGTCGCAGAAAACTGTGAAACATCTGCGATGAACATCGACCGCAACATCACACACCTGCAGGTACAACGAGACGCACAACAGCATTCACAAAACATGTAACACAACACAGTTTCAGAGTACACACAAAACAAGACACACACACACACACACACACAACACTGCAATAAACACACAACATGCAACATTACACACAACACAAGTCTGCAGTACATACACAACACTACACACACACGTACACACAACTATAGGACGCACAAAACAACACACACAACATGCAACATTACACAAAATACAATTCTACAGAACATACACACCACTTTACACACACAACTACAGTACACACAAAACAAGATGCACACAACAATACAGTAAACACACAACATGCAACATTACACACAACACAAGTCTACAGGACACACACAACACACACACACACGACTACAGTACGCACAAAACAACACACACAAAACTGCAGTAAACACACAACATGCAACATTACACACAACACAATACAATACTAGTACACATACAACATTACAATACACACAACACATTACTAAAGTACACACACAACACACAGAAGACCCCACACTACAGGTGGACAAAGTGTGTAGTTGTGTATAAGTGATATCATTTTGTGTGTTTGTGTATTTCAGCACTGCAGTTGTACAGATGACTGTTCCTCAAGTAATTGTCTCTGTGGTCAGCTAAGCATCCGGTGCTGGTATGACAAGGTAACAACAAATTAAACACAACCTTTTTTTTCTCCGTTATTCATCATTGCAGCAGGGCAGTGTTGGCTTGCTCAACGGGAGACTGCATCTATTTATTTATTATAATGATCTAGCTTGGCCTATAAACACCATCCACTGTGCTGTGTTTTACCTTTCTGTGTTCTTCTGTTTTTCTTATTTGCTCCTGAAAAGCTGCTTTAGAGCAATGCACATTGTATTTGAACAACTTGTACTGTAACAACGTGTTTCAGTTCTTCCCTAAGATTAATAATGCAAAAGAAAAATGCCCTAACAGTGTCCTGTGGTCCATCCACAGCATATTTACTGTATTTCTCTTCAGAGATGTTTGTGTTAATTGAAAGCGTGTGTCATGTGCGGTGTATAATCCATTTGCACTTAATTCCCGTCAGGATCACCGTCTCCTCCAGGAGTTTAACAAAATCGAGCCTCCTCTCATCTTCGAATGTAACATGGCCTGTTCCTGCTACAAAACCTGTAAGAACAGAGTCGTACAAGCAGGAATCAAGTAAGTGCATAAATATACGGTACATTTGATTTAACAATACATTTGATATACAGAACAAGACCACGTACACCAGTGACCGGGTCAAACTGAGTCATGTGGTTATCGTAATAAGTCGGCTGTTTTCAATGGTTTTTGCATCTCAAATGATTCAGGGTTTACTTGGAGAATGATGGTTTTGCCTAAATGTGTGTGTGTGTGTGTGTGTTGTAGGGTTCGTCTGCAGTTGTATCGCACAGAGAAGATGGGTTGGGGTGTCAGAGCCCTTCAGGATATCCCACAAGGGAGTTTCATCTGCGAGTAAATATCTCTTTTTTTCTAAATATGATTCCTGTACTGCTGTCCTGTGATGTTGTAAACCGTAAACATGTGCGTTAATTTACCTTTCCCAGGTATGTTGGGGAACTGATCTCTGATGCTGAGGCTGACGTTAGAGAAGACGATTCGTACCTCTTTGATCTGGATAACAAGGTGCTGTGACATCACACATTCTAGAAGGATCTAAAGGTTCAATCACATCGAAACCGTCACAAGAGAATGCAAATTTTAGACAAACTTTACTCTTGATTGTGATTGTATGAAGCCACTTAATAAAGGTCAGATGCATTATGTGCTTTAAAGCGCTATTAAATCATAGACATTGGAGCTTAAATTGAATGTGTGATCGATCCATTACCGTAGAACAGAACTCATTTTTTACGTAAACACTAGAAGGGTTGAGTCCAGATCATTCAAAAGTACTCGATTTGTTTTCGCTCTGTTTATAAAGGTGTTTGGAAAGTTGTTTAATTTGAACATCAATGAAAACATATTTTTGCAAATGAGCTGTTCTGTACGCAGGACGGTGAGGTGTACTGTATCGACGCCCGTTACTATGGTAACATCAGCCGCTTTATCAACCACCTGTGCGATCCCAACATCATCCCCGTGCGTGTGTTCATGCTGCATCAGGACCTGAGGTTTCCTCGCATCGCGTTCTTTAGCTCCAGAGATATTTTCACCGGACAGGAACTTGGGTGAGCCATTGTAGAAAGAGCAACTCGCATATAGGCACTGATATCATAGAAATAAAAGTAAACAGTACAAGCATTTTTGTTTGGGGCTGTCAAACAATTAATCGCGATTAATCGCATCCAGAATAAAAGTTTTGGTTAACACAATGCATGTTTTTGTACTGTGCATTATAATTTTGTATTTATAAAAACAAACACATTTCTATTAGAAAAAAACATAATTATAATATATTAATGTACATATAAATATAAATAAATACATGTAAACATTTCTAAATATAGACATGTTGTGTTCATGCATGTGTTTTTAAATACTAAATTAATATGCACAGTACACAGACACACATTATAAAAACAGACTTTTATTCTGGATGCGATTAATCACGATTAATCGTTTGACAGCCCTTAATCACACATAAAATAATCTGTGGAATTAACAATTGGGTTTTCTTGGAAAAACTTTGGTAAAATGGTTGAATGGCTGGACAGATGCTAAACACAATTTGTGTGAAAAATTATAAAAGAAGCAAATATTGTCGCTTACTATTTTCCAGTCATTTAATTCAATTATTATTATAAATATATCAATGAAAATATTGCATGATTTCAATTGTTAAATACAATTGAGGATATTATGTGTAAAATGTTTAAAGAGAATTCTCCTATTTATGCAAAATGTTTACTGTTCCAGTCACTGTATTTAATTGTTTTATGATTTCACGACTTTATGACATCATATGCCCGTCAGGATCTAGTTTTACGATACGGCGTGTTACTGATTCTCTCTCTTAGGTTTGATTACGGCGACCGTTTCTGGGACATTAAGAGCAAGTACTTCACCTGTCAGTGCGGTTCTGAGAAATGCAAACACTCGGCGGAGGCCATCGCTCTGGAGCACAGTCGTCTGGCCCGTCTGGAGGCGTGTCCTGAACCCGCTGCTGAAACCACACCTCCTGTGTTAGGACACTCCTGAAACATCACAGACACTCTTCTTGTTTGTATGACAGATGCACACATTTACGGTCCACACATGAAAGTGAACGAAGTGTTTTTAGCTTTGAAGGATTTCCAGCCCGAGGAGAGAAGAAAATAATGTTTTGTAGACGCTTGTATCATACCACACAACTGCTCCTTTCAGAAGTCCACCAGGAAACTGTATTCAGATGTGAAGAGAACCAGAAGAGGAACGATCATGAAACCAATACTGTCTCTTTTCATTCACGTACCATGAGATTATGTTTGTTTGCTTTTTTTATATGTGTATTTGTTTTAATAAATACTGTTTGATACAGAAAAGTATCCTTTCAGTCGTCTATTCAGATATGACACTAAACAATCCACATGCTAATAATTATTCTCTCAAAATGTTGTACTTAATGCAAAAATAATTATTCTTGTGAAACATAATAATGCAAATCTCTAGGTTAGTATGTTGCAATGATGGTAGCATGAAGGTTTGTGTAACTGTTATAGAAATCATTCATTTTATTTTATGCTGTGAATGACAAAGGTTAGAATTAGAAACACAAGAGGTGTCTGTGTGTCAGTCATTTCAAGGGCTTTGCTAAATATGGAAAATTACAAAAACAAAATGGTCAATTATTAAGTTAAATGTTTTTATTGAAATGCGCTTTTCAATGTAACAACGCAAACCAAAAGCTACTTTAATAGTTTTAGCGTTGTAAAAGGCCAAAATCTATATAACGTAGTTTATTTTTAAAATCTTAATACACAATATGAAGAATTTCACGCTCAACTGTCTGCAGAGGGCGCGCGAGCTCGAGAGAGGCGGGGCGCGCACACAGGTGTGCATGAAGCGCGCGCAGCGGCAGGTGCCCCGTGATGTCATCAGCAGATCCGCCTAGTAACTCCAGTAAAGATTTACCTCAGAAACTGAGACTCGTTTTTATCGTTTAATGTTCTAAACAGATGAAGAGATGGGCGGAAAGAAACAAGATGAAGAGCAGAACAGCTCCGAGTACGGTAAGAGTGTTTTACTAAAACATTACTGAGATATTATTGATAATTATTTTATTCACCATCCGAGATAATACAGTAACGTTACAGACAGCGCAACATCATCACTACATATAGAAGTTTCTGTGGAATTCATTCACTATTTATGTTGTTATCACTTCATTTTAAAGAAGTTTCGATGTTTTTATGTATGTATGCAAACCCACAGGTTTGAGACGGGATCTGGAATAGAAGCTGTTTACTTTACCACATTTAGGTCTATTTTAAATGATCTTTAATGGAAAAACAAATAACGTTAATGGTTGTGTTAAGGATTAGTTTGTGTCACCATTAGTCTTTATGTTGTGTTTTCACAGCTCAGTAAACATTCCTTTTTGCTTGTACACAAACAAAACAACAAATGGATGTTTTGTAATTGCATTAAACTTCAATATTAAATGCTTAAAAATAATATATTTGTATCTTAAATCATTTGTAGTTTTATGAAATATATCATTTTGGTAAGAAATTGAGTGGTCAAAAATGGTTCTTCTGTGGCATCCACGCAAACAACATTTGATGAGTTTGTTCCCCAAATGACGAATGTTTCTAAATATGTTCAAAAATAATGTTTTTATTGTGAATTCCATTTAATATCGATCAAACTGCAGTTGGTTTGTTTTGATTTAAGCCATAATAACAAAAAATACAGCTAACCAACACAATTAGTTACAATAAAAACATGACATCTTAATATAAACATGATTTCTGAGGAATTGAAGATTCATTTTGAAAGTAAACTCTTCATTTGATCACTTCTTTATGAGTACACTGATGTGAGATTCAGAGGACATTTGTGCTCTTGATGATATCAGACTGTTGGGACATTCTTCACATTCTGTCACAAGTGTCTCCTTTTCCTCTTTGTGTTACAAGAAAGACGTTTGTGAAATATTCGAGATGCTTTTTTGTGTCGTTAAATGACTTTAACATATAACGGCGTATTTAAAGGCACGGGATTCATTTCATAGTCAAACATGAGGATATTATTTTGGGTTTGCTTAATCCTTCCTCATTATTTACATGTTTTTCCTGAACTAGTTTGGTGTGTTTTTTTACAGTGAGAATTCTTTCTGTAGAGTTCTCATAAAGATAAGAAGAGACATTAGATTAGTTATTAAATTAAAGAATCAAAAAAAGTTGATTTCACAGATGATTTGTTTTTGTGGAGTGCAATAAAAAACACGAACAAAATTCCCGTTACATTGAGGAGTGGTTTGAGACATTGGACTATCAGAAAGACTTGTGGGTGAGGATAAACACCCTGGCAACCACTTAGCAACATACTAAGAACCATTTCAGATTCAGATGTGACAGCGAATTTTGGATTCAGCCAAACTTTCTAGTTTTATTTGTTTGTCAGAAGAGGGAGGTTTTGAACAGTTTTTTGAACTTCCTGGTCATAGCACACAGTACGTCAGGATCACTGGAGATAAGTTAATTCTCTGGAGATTTAGTCACTGGGTAACCAGCCTGTTGGTCAACATTTAAACCAGGAAGAACCACATGAAAGCACACACACGTGTCTTATTTTACATGATGGAGGCGCTGATATCATTTACTCACTTAAATTGTTGGTTGACATGCTCAATTAAAAATAGTTTCCTGATCTGTTCTGACTCACACTTTATCACACTCCCGTTTACCTCAACATCCACATCTATTGTGTATTACAATTTACACACAATTGAAGTGGACTAACCCAGATTCTTTACTGTTTCTGAAACAAAGGTTGTGTCGGATTAAGTTCAAGTTTCCGAACAATTTCATTAAAGTATAAATAGATAAACACACACACACACACACACACACACACACACACACACACACAGAGTGATGTTCAACTAAATTTCACAACTCGCAGTTATTTGCAAGTCAGTTCCCATTTCATCATACATTCAACTATTTACTGTATGCACTTTATTATTGCAACATGGTGTACTTACATCCTGGTTATGTTTTGATGCTGTTTTATGTGGGTTCAAGGCCTTTGTGTGTAGTTTTGGGGTCAGGGTGCATACGTGTGTTACTGTAAACCTCTCTGATGCTTCTTTGTGAACATCATATAAAACCACACATAAAACCTACAGCTCATCTTCGCACCCTTTCCTTTACGAGATGCTGTAAATGTGTTCCAGGTTCCACGCAGCAGTTCCCTGAAGGGAAAAATAAGCAGTGTGTGTGTATAGTGTAATGTGATCTTGAATTGTGGATGGAGAGCTGGAAAAACCGGTTAGGTTTGATGTTGGTGGAGCTTGACTTACTGTGTTGTGTGTGCTTTAATAGTTTTTCACCTTAAACAGAGATATTTACTTAGTCTTTTTTTTTATAAATATTCGACCGTTAAGTTGTGTAGATTTTATCAACACAACCACTCAGTTATATTTGATGATAGCACCTTTATATTGTGGTTTATTTTCCTGGTGTATTAATACACACCTGCGGCTCACATGAATCAGAGATGAAAGGGTTAAATTATTCTCACTAATCCGCTGCGGTCGACTCACTCGCATTTCAAACATTTAAGTTAAATACGCAGGTTCCTTTTTGACGTTTCTTCTCTCTTGTAGATTATTACGAGTATGAATGTTAGATCTGTCAGTTCACACCTTTATCTCAAGTGTTAATGATCTCAACATTTTATGGTGAATTCAGTTTCAGTGCAGTGCAGGCGTTTCCTGGGAATTAAACCCTCAACTCTGTCGTTTCTCTACAGAAACAAGATTTAAACTCACAGGCTCTATAGATTTTGTGTCAAATTGTCCAAAGTTTGTTACCCATGTTTGGTTTTTGACCATTGACAGTGAATGCAATCCTACAGTTTGCACAAAGAGCCGCACTGAGATTGCCGTATCTCAGGAATTGTGTTAAAAAACGTTTATAAGAATCACAATTTAAAAGGAGTTTAATATATCTTTAGTACTTCTTGAGTTAAAAGCACGCAAACTTAAGGGAAAACAACACAAAAGGTGCTTTTTCTCATTTTTTTGTATTGTCGTCATTAGCGTGTAATGTAATAAATAGGGATGGGAATCGAGAACCGGTTCTTCTTTAGAACCGGTTCCCAGTGAATCGATTCCTTGGAATCGTTAGTGTACCTGCTTATCGATTCTGCTTATCGGTTCCGCTCGTTGCAAATGTGTCATCATCATAATCACACACATGCGCTGCGTTGTTTTGGTTACGCAGCAAACATGTCATCGAGGCGGAAGCCATCTAAAGCGTGATTATATTTCACTAGAATAGACGCCAATGCGGTCATTTGCAACAACTGTAAAAGTTTAATTTCGGCAAAGAGAGGAATTTGCAGGACTGTCGCGTGTTTGATACACTATTACTTAGCAACACAGCAACAACAAGTGAGTCAAGCAGCAGCGGAGCTAACGAGACGTCATCTGCTATTAATGCCGATGGTAACTTCTCTATTTAGTTGATGTGAGCGCTAGAGATGCGCGGATAAGATAATGTCACCCGCATCCGCTGCTTCAAATAAATGATCCACCCGCCCGCACGTATAATTTCCTCCGATATAGATATCGGGACCCGATCGTCACTTTAAATACTCAGGAAATGTTACTGATTTTTACGGTTTACTGTCTTTTTTAAATGCTTGCATCTAATCTTTCGATGTAGCACACACACGATGTAGCATATAAGATGTAGTAGTCTTATGGCTTTCATAAACATACATTGCCTCACAGTCGCTGCATATTACATACTCAGCACTTGATTCATCCTTTTTAAACCACTTCGTTAAAACGCTACCACACGGTACTTTTCTTTCTTTCCAATTTTTTGTTTGTTTGTAATTCTCCCTTTCTAAATTTCTCTCGGATCTGTTTTGACTCCATTTCGGCTTTAAGAAATACACCCTCCCTACGCCACGCGCGCATTTCTTTAAAATTACTGCAAATTAGCGCCTGATAAAAAATGCATTTAAAACGTATTCGTATTTTTTTAGAAAATTTGTTAATATTGTATATGATATCATCCACCCGCAATTAATCAGAATGTATTTTTTTATAACCCGACCCACCCCACCCGCGGATCATCCGCAGCGCCCGCGGATTTAACCGCCATCCGCGCATCACTAGCGAGCGCCATTTCATTGTGTATGTCAGTTGAGTTGAATTTTGTTTCTTCCTTGACTGTTTAGTCTTTGTTTTTAGTTTTTATGGCACTTAAAGGCACTTAAATGGCAGTTTTATTTTATTTTTTTGTCTGGACCAATGATGAATTAGAAAAATTCTATAGGTCCCTGGACTTAACTTTGTAGCCTACTTTTAGGTTTGTTCTGAGGTTGCTACACATAATTTGTGTATACTCTGAGTATGTGCTGTGTTCTTATCAGATATTAAAGCGAGTTAATACAAACAAACAAATTTGTACTTTTTCCCTCACCCAATGAGAATCGATAAGAGAATCGATAAGGAATCGGATCGATAAGCAATATCGATAATGGAATCGAAATCGTTAAATTCTTATCAATTCCCATCCCTAGTAATAAAGATTGCAAAAGTCTTATTTATAAATATTCAACCGTCAAGTTGTGTAGATTTTATCAACACAACCACTCAGTTATATTTGATGATAGCACCTTTATATTGTGCTTTATTTTCCTGGTGTATTAATACACACCTGCGGCTCACATGAATCAGAGATGAAAGGGTTAAATTATTCTCACTAATCCGCTGCGGTCGACTCACTCGCATTTCAAACATTTAAGTTAAATACGCAGGTTCCTTTTTGACGTTTCTTCTCTCTTGTAGATTATTACGAGTATGAATGTTAGATCTGTCAGTTCACACCTTTATCTCAAGTGTTAATGATCTCAACATTTTATGGTGAATTCAGTTTCAGTGCAGTGCAGGCGTTTCCTGGGAATTAAACCCTCAACTCTGCCGTTTCTCTACACAAACAAGATTTAAACTCACAGGCTCTATAGATTTTGTGTCAAATTGTCCAAAGTTTGTTACCCATGTTTGGTTTTTGACCATTGACAGTGAATGCAATCCTACAGTTTGCACAAAGAGCCGCACTGAGATTGCCGTATCTCAGGAATTGTGTTAAAAAACGTTTATAAGAATCACAATTTAAAAGGAGTTTAATATATCTTTAATACTTCTTGAGTTAAAAGCACGCAAACTTAAGGGAAAACAAAACAAAAGGTGCTTTTTCTCATTTTTTGTATTGTCGTCATTAGCGTGTAATGTAATAAAGATTGCAAAAGTCAGCAGATTCTACTAACACATCTACCAGTTTGTTTTAAAAATGATATGATGACACTGACATCTTTACAAATTCACTTTTCACCCCCTGTGATTTGGCTCCAAATGAGAAACAAATTGGCCTATATTCACTGGCTGTAAAATGTTTTGTCTTTCTTCACAATTCTAGTTGTTTTTCTTCAGAAAGAGAATGAACAGAATAAAAACCTCCGGTTGAGTTGACTCGAACTTCACAAGATCACAGGTTCAATCCCAAACACGTCACATGACCGAATAAATAATCAACCGTCAGATGGGGCTTGAAATGAGTTTGTGTGTTTCAGAGCTGTCAATCCATTAAAAACTTGATTTTGACATGAGCGCCAAAATCATTTTAGGTGTATTGTGTGTGGTTGCCAGGCTGTTGTGGGTGGTTGTTATGGCTTTGATACATTGTTGTTAACTTGTCTGATCATGCGGGTAATGAATCTCATTTTAACAAGAAGATGTGGCCATGCGAGAAGGTCTAATGAAGAGACGCTGGTTTGACAGGTTTGATTCGAGGAACTGTAGACAGAACGACTGAGGCTGTGGCTTTTACAAAGTCCATCTTTACATTCAAATGACATTCAAATGATCTCATGCCTCTCTCTCTCTCTCTCTCTCTCTCTCCTCTCTCTGTCTCCTCTCTCCTCTCTCTCTCTCTCTCTCTCCTCTCTCTCTCTCTCTCTCTCTCTCTCTCTCTCTCTCTCTCTCTCATCTCTCTCTCTCTCTCTCTCTCTCTCTCTCTCTCTCTCTCTCTCCTCTCTCTCTCTCTCCTCTCTCTCTCTCTCTCTCTCTCTCTCTCTCTCTCTCTCTCTCTCTCTCTCTGTACATGTTTATATTTGAGTAAATACATGAACATGTCATTATTTCAAGTCTTTAAACCCTTGTGAGGCCACAAACATGAAACACTGGAGCTGCCCGGCAACAAACCCTCACGACACACAACTACAATCCCACACCAGAGAGATCTGAGTCTTACACAACAACACAACTCCAGTGTTCGTGTAGTCGACATGACCACTGCTGTGTGGAGTTAAAATGTATTATTAGTCATGCAGTTATTATCAGATATTTTAGGCATTACATATTTGTACTTCATATGTCACACCGCACCAATGTGAACTACAGAAAAAACCTGTGAGAGGATTTAAAATCATTCATTCAGGTGAAATCAAAATGTTTAAAATCTGAAGTTTCATCTGTTTGAAGCAAATGAAATCAACCTTGCAGATATGATTAAAAGAGG